>JANIJG010015249.1:0-41826 GCA_024611175.1 Megaceryle torquata | reverse complement strand
CACTGTTCACCTCATTATTTTTCATGTGCCTTAGTACAGATACCAGGAGGATCTGCTCCATGATTTTACCTGGCACACAGGTGAGGCTGACTGGTCTGTAGTTCCCTGGGTTTTCTTTGTTTCCCTTTTTAAGAATGGGTGTTCTGTTTCACCTTTTTCAATCTGTGGGAACTTTGCCAGATTGCCATGACTTCTCTAATATGAGGGCTAGAGGCCTAGCAACTTCAGCCACCAGTTCCTTGAGGACCTGTGGATGTATCTCATCAGGTCCCGTGGACTTGTGCATCTCTAGGTGTTCCCGGACCTGATCTGCTCCTACTCTGGGTGATTCTTCACTATCCCAGACCCAGTCAGTGCCCTCTGTGACTTGGGTGGTGTAGCTCAAGTGGTTACCAGTGAAGACTGAAGCAAAAAAATTGTTGAGTATTTCAGCCTTCTCCATATCCTTGGTAACCAGGTCACATGCATCCCTCTAGAGAAGCCCCACATTCTCTCTTGTTTTAATTTTTTCTCTGACATACCCATAGAATTCTTTTCTATTTTTAATGCCTCTGGCCAGGTTTGACTTCATCAGGGCTTTAGCTTTTCTAACCTGGTTCCTGGTTTCATGAACAATCTCCTTGTAGTCATCCCAGTTTACCTGTCCTTGCTTCCACCCTTTGTGGATTTGCTTTTGTGTTTGATTTTGGCCAGGAGTTCCTTATTCATCCATTATGCCTCCTGGCATCATTTACTGATTTGTATGATATATATCTTGCATAGCATATCTTTATATAAGATATGCAACTGTCTAACCATACTGACTGAAATCAGATGCTTCAGAATAGTACTTCAATACAGGAATACTTCAGTACAGAAAAAAATCTAAGCAATTTAATCTCTTTAAATCCAGGAAAGCATTTAAAAATATTATGTCCCACGGGCACAGTAAAGAAAAACTAATAGGCTTTTCTTTTTGTCTGCTAACACATTAATATGTGATAAAAGTTAGAAAATAGATACATATTTTCAACAAATAGAACATGAAATGAAAAAAATCTGGAAAGGTTAGTAAAGATGTCTATTTTGAACATTTGTGAATGACATTTCTTGTCAAATTAGTATGACAAGTGGTTACAGAGTACTAGGTTATATGTCAACAGCAGGGAATAAAATGTCTTTAAATGATGAAGAAATAACATAATTTTATAATATAACATCATAATAATGCAGAGGATTTCAGTGAGTACAGAACCTAACACAAGAAGAATGAACAGACTAGAAGCAGCAAAACATTGTTTAAAAGGACACTAGTGTAGCTTCTAAGTTACTAACCATCAGATAATTAAAATAATATGAAACAATGGCTTTTGGGAACATCATGCCGACATTACATTTTTTCCAACATTTTCAAATCTTTTGCCCTGCAGAGACTTTTGATATTGGAAGTCAATTCAGTATGAAAGCACATGCTACAATTTTTGTAACCTATGACAGAATTTCCTATCATGCAAAAATGTACCATTAATATTGAAGTGTGAAGTGTCAGCAGGCACAAATAAGGCAACTAAGACTAATAAATGGCTGTAATGGGGCATTTCAACTATCAGCATAGAAATTCATCCTTTCCAATGCGCGATTTGACCTCTCAGACTATATTTTTTTATAGCAGTTGGTTCTACAGCACACATGAGGGAACATTACTCTGTCCTATGTAATACACAAGTGTTGGTTCAAAAAGTAACTATTGCTGAACCACAAATTAATGGTGACCACAGCATAATTAAGTTCAACATTCTCAAGGGGGTGATTGAACCAAATGTGGGACTGTGACACTAAACTTTTGATAATGAAATTTTTTTCAAGTGTAAAGTTAGTCAAAAAACCCTAAAGTCAAAAGTAAGGAAATTAAAATCTTACACTCAGCATGGAGTCTTCTTAGGTGTCCCAGGAGTCACAAAGGAATGAATGCACCTTAACAAATAAGTACATAGAAAGCCAATTAAAAGCTAGTATAGTTAGATCACAAGGTTCAATATATTAAGACAAAATGGTAACCTTGAGAAAATAGTAATCTAGTCCAATTCAAGGAAAGGAGCAGATATTATGGAATATGAGAATTATGGGGGTAAAAGTTAAGATATGAGATGAGTTGTCATCATAGATACAACCAAAAATACTAACAATATTTTTGTGTGTGTCTCAGTTGGGAACTGTATGAGAAAATTGGATTATTTTCTTTTTTTCACCCTTGCAAAGTAATTGAAAATATAGATATTAGGGAAAAATCGACCCCATGTTTATATTAGGAGTCTTTCCACTGAGGCTGAGGTATCAGTAAAAAAAAAATAATCAAAGGAATTCTCAGGCAATAAACTTATAAACTGGAAAGCACCAGCTCACAAGGCCTCCTAAGAACTCAGAAAAAAAGGGGTAGCTAACTATTAGTAGGAAAGAACAATTTAATCTGAACTGTGATTCTAAGTTGAAATATGGAACAGCAGCAAATGTTTAAAAAGTACATGAGTCACTTAGAGAATTACAGGTAACTGGAAGTGAAATAATTGATAAGAATTATCAGCAGGGAAAATGATACAATAAAGTTTCTTTCCTATTTTTTTTCAAGAGATTTTGGTTTCCTTGAAACTGAAACAAAACCCTCCTGAAAAGCTGCTGGGAAAAAGAGGAAACCCCCTAGTAAGGACTGGTATGGCATGGGCACAGAGAAAAAATGAGCAGAAAGAGGCAGAAGCTGCTGACTGATGGTGGATGAAGAACAGGTCTAACAGCATCAGGCTGAAGATTTGCCCTTTCATCTCAGATAAGTTGGTGAAAGATTTAGCACTGTCTTGTCTTGCAGCAGGATCTTATCTGCAGGATCTGGTTTTGGATCCAAACCCAGACATTACAGTGGTCACATTTCTTATCTTCCTGATAGCATTCACCATTTAAATAGGACTATCTGTGTCTGACAGAGGCACCTTCTCTAATTATACCAGATGCTCCTCACGCATAAACTGAAAGAAAAACTGAGGGGGAGCAGAGTATATTCTGATATAATTTTCTACAAGGTCTTGGGTACATTATGGAAATACTGTTCCTGATTCTAAACAAATGTAGTCCTGCCCCTCAGTCAGACTTCTGCCCTGCAGTAGCCTGACCTATTTCAACAGAACTGATAGTAGGATTTTAGTCAAAGGCTTGGATATAACTTACACCAAAGCCTCATTAAACAAGACTGATAATGAAATGAATATTAATTTAAAAGTGTCTACTGGAAGGATATAATGATGTTCCAGTGTGAGCAAACATGAAGCCCTATGTTTTATACACTGATTTTTGAGATTTCTAATATACAAGAATGAGTCTTATTTCATTCTGCTTTTTGAAGGATGTAGTTTCATTATACACTTTGAGAAACAATCCGACTTTACAGAGAGAGGAATAAAAACTGGAGAGAAAGCACATGGCCATTTCAAACTACTTACGCATTTCTAGAATAATTTTCCTGAAAAACATACTGTCCTAAAGGAAGCATGCAGTCTGTGGTGTTGATGGAAAGGGCTTAACTTGCACTCAGTTTGTGCAACTTGTGTAGCTCGCTTATAGCTTTGCTTTTCATGAATAATGCAGTCACTCCAAAGCGATGTCAACAGTGATGCCTTTTCACCAGTCCATAATGTTGAGTGTTTGTGTGTACATACACGTAATATGTAGACCTCCTGTCAAATAATGAACTGTTGGACTAGAGACTAAATTCCATTTATCTCGCACCTTGACATCCTCCCATGCACTAATCCATTTACACTGGGACTGTTTTTAACAATCTGACCCTCCCAGCAATTAAAAACAGCTGCCATTTTTTCTAAAACAAACCTGCCAGGAAAATATTTCTTGCTTTCCTCACAAACGTGGAATTCTGAGCCACCCTCCCACCCCCAAATTACATTGGACTGATTCCCAGGCCATGTAATGTTCAGTCCTGGGCTAATGACTGGTTTAAATTTCAATAACCCACAGTTCATTAGGACCAGAAATAGATTATGCCATTGTAGAGATGGGATTCCCCCTTTTTCCAACAGGATATGACCTTTTTTTTTTTTTCTCCTGATAGGTTCGGTAGAATATAAAATACCAGAGTTTAAAAGTCATAGCTGCGTATGTGACGGTTAATGTTTTAAAATATTTTGTACTGGGCTGCTGCCTACAGCTGCAACTGCAACTGAGGCCGCAGTGAAAAGCTGTTGCAGAAATGCGCGATCACAGACAGTCCTCAACATGGTCATTCTACATTCAAAAGAGGGAAAGAGGAGAAGAGAGATTCCGTTGGTGAAATGAGTTAACTGTAACCCTGAAAGAAGCTAGTGCCAAGCTGTGAATGAATACTGCATCCCAGATCCTGATCTACTATCTCAGCCTCATGAAAGCACCAACTTGCCACTGAAAGTATTACTTTTAACTTTTCCCGTTGAAGCTGGAACATGTGAATTTGTTTTAGGCAACATGGCTTTATAGGCACTGAGATAAGTGACTCCAGCAAAGCCCTTAAAAATCCTGGAGCATGTGTAAACTAGCTTATTTGTGTCATGATGTAAAACACCTGCTGATATAAAGTGGCCTGAAGATTTTATTGCTGCTCCATGGTCAGCTTAACTCATGAAGTCAGACATACATGACTGATGTGCTCATCTTATTCCCACTGGCACACAACACTTCATTTATCAGCTCTGTTAACATATGCAAAATCTCTCTATTGAAAAGATGTGAGCACTGATATGTTTTTACACTTAAACTTCACAGTGTGCCTGTCACCAGTATTGAACTAATGTCTACTACTGAAATGTGCCTGTCTTCTGTTTAAATCATTCTCAGACCAAATGATATGTCTACAATGAAGGTGCAGCTTGGTTGGGAGAACAGACAGCAGGACACCTCTAATGACAAGAAAAAAGGATTCAAATTATTGTTTAATCACTGTCAGTTGAGGAAAAACTAACACACCATATATTTCAGTAAAGCATGAGTGTTTTCCTCAAAGAAGTAAGGGTGACAAGAGTTTTCCTGGCCTATGAAGAGATCCTCTTTATATGATAGGTGTGAATGGTGCTGAAAGGAATGCCTCCAACCTTTCTCTGCATTGGAAGGCTAGATCTGAATGAATCTTTCCTGTAATCAAGTCTTCCCATGGTGTTCAACTCATAATACACAAAGCTACAGCACCATAACAAATACAGGGAGTTGAGAGCATCTCTGCAAAGGTTGCAGTAAGTTCAAAATAGTGTAGAGATGACCTTCAGATCACCTTTATGTAGAACTCTTTGGTCTTTGCTTTTGGTGTATCAGTTGCATCTCAAGATTTTCCTCGGTAAATAGAAATGTGACCAGCTTCCAAACACTATCAAATAACAGCAAACCATACAACTTTGCATCTAGATATTTCTCCTTCGTAAAAATGTTTGTACGTAGCTGTTTTTTGTTTCATGATTACATGGCTTTGTTTTCAGCAAACCATTAAAAAAGTGATGACTTACTGCACTGCTTTTAAAAATCTATTCACAAACCACAATCGCTTACAGGAAATGGAATGTTTACTTGAGTTTATTATACAAGGGTCTGGATATGAGCTGTGGGATTTTTACACCTCATAGCAACGGTATTACAATTTATTTACATCTTCATGTTGGCAGCTGCACAAACTCTTATGAAATAGAACAATCACACCTTAGGGAACAGTAATTATAGGCAAAGGTATAAATAGTATAAAGAAGTGCACGCATTTGGCACTTAAGTCGAAGAGAATAGAGACTATTCTGGCAAATCTTCAAAAACACAGTCACTTGTTCATTATAAGGGCATGAACTAATTAAACCAAACTTTTTAGAATCAGCTGCATGAATAAATTCTAGTCAACTCTGGCACAGTCATGCTCCAAACCCATGAAGAGCAAAGTTGTTTTAGTGATGTCATAATTTGGACGTTCAGAGTATGATATCACTTTTGACAGAATTAATACAGAATTAATACCATATGTATAAGCATTAATAGGTATTGAATTGAACACCCAGTGATAAGTCTGTGTCGGTTTCCAAAGTAACGTTCTGTTTTTTTCTTCATAACGCTTACATTAATGTATCATCAGAAGGCAAATTTAAAATACATTTCAACATTTTTAGAAGAAAGCATTTAAGTTTTATGTCTCTGCCTCTATTTTAAAAGCTGTTTGCATAAGAAAAGCAAGTAAACTTCAGTGCTACATTTTTAACAGTGACAAAATTGGTGTTGTAAGAAAAGAATTTTAAGGCAATTTCAAACTTAAAAGAAATTGTCACCATTTGATAGCTGGAAGGAGAATTTCTCTGAGTATCAGTTGCTCCATTTATAAATCATTTGTTCTTTTTATACAACAAATCCCAAAGCTAAAATATTGTTGTATTTAGCAGCTTGTTATTTCCGAGTTGCTGTCAGTGACCAGGTGTTCCTCTTTCCCAAATGCTTTGGCTGACTCCCATCTCCTTCCTTTCCCAGCCTTGAGATATTAAATTCTTTCACTCTTATCTGTGATAGTTGCTAGTGTATTCCTCTGCAGTTTTTCTCCCCCTCAGGATATAGTTTTATTTTGAGGATCATGAAACAGAGATTCCACCTTTGTCTTCAAATGTAAGGGTGAATTAAAGAGTTGGTGAACAGAGGTCGAGTAGGGTTATGGCAAAGTTTTCTGATGGAGTTAAAAGTAAGAAATAACACCAAAAGCTGACCTTGGGGTGAGAGAAGCTCTCTTGATACTGAGTGCTATCGTAATAAACTCAGAAAGGAAATTTAACAGTGACAAATGTGAAAAGTTGCATGTGAGGAAACAATCTCCATTCTACATTCATAATGGAGGGATTTGAAATAAGTATTGAAAAGAAAAAAGGATTATGGAGTTCTAAGGTTATAAAAAAGTCAGTAGTGATAGGAAGAGTAAATAAAATATTAGGAATTAATAAGAAAAAGGTAGAGTATCAAAGGGGAACTTCCCTTTTGCCCATGTACATTCCTGGTCACCCTTTCTCAATAAGGGTATAGATGAAATGCTAAAGATAGAGGGAATGACAACAAGGATGATGAAAAATAAGGAGCACCTTCCATGTGAAGAGTAATTAAGTGGAATAGGACCCCTCAGCCTAGAAAAAAGAGGTGACAGAAAGAAGTATGGTACAATGATTGCTGATAAAGAAAATGCCAATTGAGAATAAAACCAGAGTGCTCTCACAACACAAGAAACATATATTATCAATAGTAGTCCCCTATGTTAGGCTCAAAACAAATAGGAGGGTAAAATTTAAATTAGATATTTTGTGTAATTTAACTGTAGAATTCATTATTGTGGTCTAAGTGTGATAGAAAATGATAGAAATCAGTGTGTAATGATACAAACTGGATTTGTGCCTTACCTAGCAACCCTGTCCATATGGACAATGTTACAGCAAATGGTTCTGTTTAGGCACTAAGTTGGGGGTGGATTCAGAGCTGATTTACTCTCCAGGGGAGAGCAACAAGGCTGGTGAAGGGACTGGAGGGAAAATCTTATGAGGAGAGGCTGAGGGAGCTGGGGTTGTTCAGATTGGAGAAGAGGAGACTCAGGGGCAACCTTATCACTCTCTATAACTACTTGCAAGGAAGTTGTAATCTGGTGGGGGTCAGGCTCTTCTCCCAGGCAACCAGTGACAGGACGAGAGGGCCTGAAGCTGTCCCAGGGGAGATTTAGGTTGGATATTAGGAAGCAGTTCCTCATGGAAAGGGTGATTAGACACTGGAATGGGCTGCCTAGGGAGGTGGTGGAGTCTCCATCCCTGGAGGTGTTTAAGGAAAGATTGGATGTGGAGCTCAGTGACATGGTCTAGAGAGACCTTGTTATGGCCTTTCAGTATGTAAAGGGCCCTGTCAGAAAGATGGGGACAGACTTTTAAGCAGGGCCTGTTGTGATAAGACAAAGGGTGATGCTTTTAAACAAAAAGAGTGAGATTTAGACTAGAGAGAAGGAAGATTTTTTTTACACTGAGGGTTGTGAGACCCTGGACCTCATTGCCCAGAAAGGTGGTAGATGCCCCATCCCTGGAACTATTCCAAGTGAGGTTGACTGGGGCTCTGAGCAGCCTGCTCTAGTTGCAGATGTCCCTGCTTGCGGTGGGAGAATGGACTTTGGCAACTCCATGGGAGTTATAAAGCAAAGACCTTTATTATCGGTATATCCCTTGGTTCTATAGAGCAAGCTTTACTTATCACGCACATCAATGATGATGATTGGATACATGCGATAACCCACATGCTGTTTGCACACCTAAATCTACTACACAATTGGCTGTCATCTAAATCACCCAGTACCCCCCACATCCTGTTTTTCTTTACTTTGCTCTGCTTTATCTTCTTGCTTCATTGCCTTTTCTGCACCATTCTTCCTTCGCACTCTTTCCATGGTTCAAGGACAGTTCCTGATAATAGTGTCCATTTTCTTCTAACCAAGATCCCACACCTGCTCCCTTCAGGGGGGTTGGACTAGATGACCTTGAAAGGTCCCTTCCAACCAAAACCATTCTGTGACAGCCAGTCTCTCCTATGTCATCCTGCATGCTTTTGCACTTCTGATCACATCCAGAATCACATTTCAAATCAAGTCAAATGATGGACTAAAAGTGTTTATTTTCTCTCTCAGCTGAGTGGTTATTGGCAGCAGTCATGTTCAGTGCTAATTTGCTTTATGGAAACATTTGTAGTTGTCCATGGTTTTATAATGGGTACAGTATGTTCTGAAGAAATACTGGGTTTGGTTTTAAGAAAAGATCATTAAAAATGAAGGCAAAATATGGGGAAGATCTCGTTTCTTGCTGATGATTAAAAAGCAAACTGAAGTAGACTATTTTCAGTTTTCCTCAATACATCTCCTGATTTAATTTGACTCTTTTCCAAGTTCTGTAGTTTTAAACAAAGAGCAAGTAATGGTCCCAAAAGCAAACCAGTGTTCATTACATTTGCACCTGCCTTGGATTCCTCCCTTTCATTTTCATACTTCTCCTTTGGGTTTCTGATAAATTCATAATATGTTCCAGTCTACCTTTTCATCATATACCCACAAAAACACAGATCCACATGGGAGGTTTCACAGAATGCATTAAGTATGCAGAATTCCTTTATTGCTTGAGTAAGAAAAGCAGACTATCATTTACAAGGAAATTAGAACATCAAAGGTGGAAGGAGAAAGATTTAATTATACAGTAGCTGCACAGTTGTTGCATCTAGTAGAGGGATTTTGCTTTAGTTCAGTCTTAAAGATATTAGGTGTTGTAATATGCAAGGAAAACAGACAAGGACAGTGAGGAACAAACATGTTTTTTTTCTATTTCAACAGCACCAAACCAAACTTTTATTTCTCTAGTCCTTCAGACACTGACTTGCTCTCAAGAATTTAATTCAAACAATTTTTAAACTATACTCTGGCTCCTCTGTCTTAATTTATGTACTTTAAAATTGAATGTTAATCACAAAACTTATATCTCATTTCACTTCTAGTTATATAGATGTGCCTGTTCAAATATATACTATTCTGAGTGACTTTTTTCCTCATTGCATAATATTTATCCCCAGCATAAACATCAATGTGACTGCAATTTCCACTTTTCTACTTTCCTCGCTATGGTGATGTCCACACTAAAATTATAAGAAGTTCTTTCCTTTTTCTTTTGAGAATATTCCATAGATGGGAAGTGTTTTTTTCAAAGAGGAATGTTTTACATTTTACTCTTACGCTAGTAAGGTCTGGATTTGTTTTGCCTTGGAGAAAGGAATGGGATGGTCATAGCTATATGTGTAAACATTACAAGTATCAGTATCTGCAGGTGAAACAGCATAAGCAAAGAAAAAAGTCTATATTTTTTACTGGGTTAATAATTTCTCACATTACCATGAATAAAAAAAAAAAAAAAACAAACAACCCAGGATGGTCTTGAGGTAGTCAGGCCACTGCAGTATGTTTCACTGAATAAGAACAAGACCTTGCAATGGCTCAATTTCTGTCTTCATCAGCCATGAATCTGTGTGTGAGAGGGAGAAGGGAATTAATCCCTTTTTGGAGACATAGCCATACTAGTATTGTAATGACACGTAGCTGTATGTTTCCCCACAGGGCTGGTAATTGAAAGACAGACCAGTGTGAGTTTTTAAATATGATATTCAAATATTACTTCAATATAATCTTAGTACGTCTTCCCATTGGTGGCTACAAAGTCCAGACTCATTTTCCACTTGGGCTTTACTTAACAAACTCTTTTTGTGAGTTTCTTACTCTGTTTTTGGATTTCTGGAATTAGTTCTTCCCTAAAATTCCACTAACATCAACCTGTCAAAAAGGTATTGTTAGACATGGGGGACCTGGCTGAAATGTCTAGGTTTAAATATGGCTGGTTTAATTTCATTGAGCATTATGATAGTTAAGTTCTCCCTCACCCTCTGCAAACACATACACTCACTCCAAAACATGATACCAAGCTACTGCATTTGGTTATTAGATGTGGGGTTGTACTCATTCATGTCAGGCTCAAATCAGAACATTATAATATTCCAGATGTTCATAAGCCAAGGAGGTGACAGTGACCATGGGGTTTTATCCTGGCCCTATTGCAGTCACCTGGAAATTTGCCATAAGCATAATCAGTAGTATTAGACCCTCAGTACGGAAAGTAAAATCAATGCAAATGCAAAATAATGTTAATTATAATAATTAAAATTCAGACTAGCGTTCAGTGCTTCAGCAACAAAAGCAACAGGTAATCCAAGATTTCACTTTCCCAGGGAAATAAAATATTTTTCCTGGCCTCACATGATTTTCTTGCACACTTTTTACAATGTCTCATGTAGTTTGGGAGATTTTTTTAAGAGCTCTGTCTTGGTTTTTTTATGATCCTTTTTGATGTGTTTTGTTAAAAATGTTTGCTTTTAATGGGATTAATATGCCTAGAGAATCTGAAAGGCACCATTTGGGATAAAAGTCTAAATAGATAAATAAAGAATACAAGTACATGGAGTACATGGTTTTCCTCAAAGTCAATTTCTCTGTGTTAGTAAGGGAGCTTTGAGGAGACCACATTGTGTTCTGACATTTAAAAGAGAGATGCCCACACTTTGTTTAGTTGAGAATCACACATCAAATGTGTAAATTATCATCTTGGATAATAAATTTGAGATACATTTTATTTCAGGTTAGATTTCTCGCTTAGGTTCATTTAGGATTTCCAGACCTTTTGATACATAGCAGCTCATTATAAATGTTACAAGAGTTCTACTGGATATTTCCATCTTTAAGAGGGAAACAATTCCAAGGCTGAGAAAAAAATATTAAGTACAACATAGGAACATAGACCTACATAACAGAAAGCTGGCATAAACATCAATCTTCCAGTCCCCTATATACTAAGTAACCATAAAAATCCCACTTCTGAATTGGTTAAACATCTTTTTTAAAAAAAGAGAATTTTTTACTGCAAATGCTGTCTGTGTTGCAAGGCTGGCCCAGATCCTCCTCAGACACATAGACTCTGTCTTTTCATTCACAGATTACACCGATTAAATGAGCTGCTTAGAAACTCTTTTTTATTATTATTTATTTATTTTTAAAATTTTATTTTCTTGAGACAGTATTTAATTTAAATAGCTCTTCAGCTGCTTTGGTGTTTACATCTCATGGACCAGAAAATATAAGCTCATCACAATGCACTGGTGAAGATTGTCTGCTTTAAGGATGTAGGCAGGAGGGGGGAACTACATTCCTTGTTTACAAATATGTTGCAAGAGAAAGTACTGGGACAAGGTCATTTTTTTCAAATAAGAGTTAGGGAATAGATACAGTGGAGAAATGTTGTGTGGGTTTTTTTGGTTGGTTGGGGTTTTTTGTTGTTTGTTTGCTTGCTTGCTTTTTTGTTTTGTGTTTGGGGTTTTATTGTTGTTGTTTTATTTTGTTTTTTCCTCTTCAGCTTCACCAAAAAAAGCCATCTACCTGTGTTTGGCCAGATTATCGCAAAACGTCTGTGTTTGTAGCGAGACATTCATACACCAGTGAACACCTGTTACTTTGTTCTCGTGTCTCTATTGATTTTGTTCTGTTGCTTTCATTAGTTGCAATTTTTTAACAAGTCTCAAATTTTGTTGCAAACCTTGATTGTTTATTTGGTTTTTTATTGCCTTTGAGTCTTTTGACACCGCAGCTGTATTCTGTGATTAGATACAATGTGAAAAGTACATTCTGCACTTCTTAAGAGATGCCTGTAGCAATTGCAGCTTCAGGATGCTCTTTTATATTCTTTCCAGAATGATGTCAGAGCTTGAACTTGCTTGAGATATTATTCAGTGTGCTGATTTCAGGCCATGGGGACTGTAAATAATCCATGCTTAAAATATATCAAAGCACAACACAATAAGCTAATTTCTTTGAAGAAGTTTTTTTGTGATTGGTTGCTAACACAAATTCTTCTTTTCTGCTAGCATAAATTAAGGGATTTTTATGATGGCACCTGTCTTTTTTTTAAGACCTGTTAAAAACCAAACCAAACCAAACCAAACCGAACCAAACCCAAAGCTGGAACAATTAATCATGTCATTGTAATCATAACCATCACTATGTCACGTAAGTATTTCTCATACCACATTACATCACTGCTTATGGAACCACAGCCTCTTGTTTAGGTGACTTTTAATGACAGAGAAAAACAATTCCTCCACAAACAAAAACGTCCCATTAGCAGCTGAAGTCACAGCTCCATTTGCCTCTTGGCTGGGATACACATTCCATCTGGAGCTCTATCAAGACAGTGCAGGGAGGTCTGGCAGCTGAATAATGAACTCTAAGTAAATAGGTCATTACAACATATTGTTTCTATGTTACTGATTTCCACAATGTGTCACATTGGTTATGAGCTTGCAGCCTCGATTCTCATCTCTCTTAGTGGTTGAATGTTACCTTAAAAACTTTTTTACTCTGAAAACTTCTAGGCTTCACCTCTCCTATCTGCAGATAGCAGATATTTCCACATCTGAGCTATCAAGGCCACCACAGTGTTCTTTTTTTGAGCATTTTCTGACCAGATACAATAATACATGTGTTAACAAGTAGATGTGTGCTTTCTTTAAGATGAAAACAACTTATACCCAAAAACCATTACACAGGGTAAATCCCCAGAACTATAGTATTTAAGGGTTTGTAGACGTACTAGCATCATTCAGCTTCACACAGAGAAAACCATACCAGTGTTCTGATAACAAGTATTTCTTTAATACGTATATGTTCTCTGAACTGGATCTGAAATACTAATCCATGCTAAAACTCATCAGTACTTGCAAGTAAATCCATCAAATTTCCATTTCTGCTATTATTCCTGTACACACGTATGAAAGAAAGCACACTTTTAAAACCTATTCAACATGCTCATCTTACTATAGCTCCTACTTTAGCATGTACACTTAAACCATTTTTGCTCTTGGTCTGTCTTTGAGAAGTCATTCTGTAGTCTGCAGCATACTGCATATATCATCTAGACTTTTTTTCAGAACTCAAAGCAGGCAAATCTCTAATTGTTTACTTGTCAAAATTACAGTGAGAATTGTGCTTGTCTGCCTTTTGTTCTACATGAATAAGCTTCTTAAGAGACAGAATTGATTCCTTACCTCAATGTTTGTAAACTGGTGTTTAGTCAGACTTTCTGAGTCCCCAGACTGCATCTTCAGTTTGGGCTTCTAATTAGCAGTCCCTCAGTCCCATCTGAGATGGATTTGGGATAAGCAGAAATATGATATACCCAGTTATTATTTTTTGCTGATTTACATTTGAAGATACTTTGCATTTGAAGCTCATCCATGCCTTGGTTCTACCATAAAGCTCTGGGGCTTCACACCCATGGCACCCATAATTAAATGGAAAGAGGCACACATAGTGTTATAATAAATGCTAACTACACATTTGAATTTAATTTTTCTTGTTGCCAGAAGTCAATGGTTTGGTAATAGGGCAGATTTGCTCCCAGCATTGCAGTCTGAGTCCCCTTTTGATGGCAAATGTCATTCTTAGTCTCCATCTTCCACCCAACCCACAGCAAACTTGTTTCTTCCTAAATAACTTTTGTGGTGTCTGAGTGTGATGTATTTATCTCTTGGAATATAAATACAAGAGACACAAACTAGTTAAACACACAGGACACCAACTAGCTTTGCTTTAGTCATGTGTTTAGCTTTTATTGCCTACATATGGTTGATTACCAAGATAGGTCTATCTATTCCTGGGTAATATCAATTAGATTACACTTCTCTGGTCACAAATATTTCAAACAAGACTATGCTCTCTCTCTTTCTGGAAAAACAAAACAAAACAAAGCAAAACAAACAAACAAACAAACAAACAAACACAAACAAAAACCCAAACAAAAGCAAAAACCCCACACCAAAAAAACCCCCTATATAAAGTCTGAGAGCTACAATACCCCTTCTGCAGCAAGACCTGTACAGACAGATAGCCAAGCCCTGGACTAAATCCTACATAAACTGTACAGTGTGTATGAAGTTCTCAATCATTAATTATGACTGGACATTTGGATTTATTTAATTTGTTTTTACACACGGCTTGCAATTCTTTTTCTCATGCTATCTATTCTACAGTGATCATTTCCCTCTCTCTTTGTATTTATTTGTTTCTTCACCACTATTCTCTCAGAGGAAAATCTGAGCCTGGATTTCATTTTATTTCCACTTAAATCATTGAAATGTGGAATTCTTTACTTCAGGGGTTTAAACTAGACCCTCAAGGCTACCTTGGCAGACTTCTGTGGTTTTAGAGGATAGATTTTTCTGTTTTGTTTAAGAAGGTATTGCAAGCAATGTCTCTTTAGATCTTTAAGCATGCAGTAGAAAAATAGAGATGACTAATAGCTATTTAGCAAGTAATGATGGCTTAGCAATATTTACCACTCCGATTTAGCCTCTCTGGCTCCATTACTTAGGATATTTTCCTGAATTAAATTGCCTCAGTTCTATAGCCAGCAGCTGTCCACAGGAAAATAAAAAAAATGTCCCGAATCCTCCAGAAATAATGATTTCATATTTCTAATAGGTTCCTTTAGCTTCACAATCAAAACGGTCTCTTGTGCCCTCTAGCATGTGGTATGTCATAATATAAAACTTCCTTTCAAACAACTAAAGAAATACAGGCAGAATAAATGTAAACTTTTATCTTAATGGTTTTTCATGATTCTTCATTTATGTGTATGTAATAATTGATGAATAGAAGGGGGAGAATGTATATCCTTCATCTCTGGAGTTTTGTTCTGGAGATGAAGTTGATAACCACATTGGGCCTATTTGAATGAGGATGTTCATATGAAGTCTGTGTCTGTTTCCCAGCCCCAAACAGATTGTGCTGTTTTTCCATTTATGCCTAAGGGCCACAATATTTTGTTTCTAAATGTCAGGTTAGCTCATCTTGAGACCAGCTGTTCTAAGGACTTTAAAGGAATACAAGGACATATATACTTAATAATTTTTAGCTCTAATAAAATTGGTGCCCTAATATATTTAGCCTAAAATCCCTAGACAAACATTTCTGGTAACTTCAGTGGAGTTGTATGTCAGTCTACAATATAATTTTTCCCCCAGAAACTTTGCATTATTATGGTGTTTTAAGACATATCACTTTTATTTTTCTTTGTGGGCAAAAAGAAATATTTTTCCTTTACTATTTTAAGTGATATCAAAATATTTGTTAAAATTCTGCCAGTGCTATTTGTGGACTCTGAATCATTAATTTTTTTATTAAAGCAGATGGTTTTAATTGAATAGAGGATTCTTAAGATCCAGATGTAAATTTTAAATAAAATACAAACAATAAATGAACAAGCATAACTTAACTTTTCAAGATCATGTAGGGATTTTTTTCTAAAGCTTTCATTAACATTGTATGTAAGGAAGGACTATACCAACTACACATCAATAGTTCTGGTTTGTAGCAATGTAAAAAAATTGTCTGAACTATATTTCACTTATACAGGAATCAGTTCTTAAATTGTCTTATGTTCTCTCAAGCCATCACTTGTTGAAACTATCATTTTCATTTGCTGCTAAGGAACACTATGAGCTATTTAAGATTCACTATCATTCAAGCAGGGACAGAACTGATTGCCACCAAAACATGACAAATTATACTTCCTGAGCATTCTGAAGTGTAAATCATCCAAGTAAGTATATTCAGGACAAACCAAACATTTCTCCTGGAGTAAATACATATGTAAGGTCAGAGATTTTAAGAGCAGATAAAAGATTTCTTTTTCTAAGGAATCTGAGATATTAGAACTTGTGACTTCAATGGAAAGGAGGATTCCTTTGACAGCTTTAGAAGGTTTGAGTCATTCTATGTGAAATCCTCTAAGAATTCACATATGTGAAAGCTGTGTAAGTCATTTAAGCAGCCATTTGAAAGTTTCATGACTTGAAGATACATTTTTGTTTTGTACAGCAAAGAATCTCAAAATTAATAAATTGTTTCCCTAGATCACTGAAATATAATTTATGGTTTTGACAATCCTTTGAGATTTTAGTTTGCAGAATAACCAAAAAATACACAGGGCATACAATTTTTTTCCCCAGTATATAAAGTGCTGGGCTATAAAAAGTCTCAAGGAAAAACAATTTAAAGAGGTTTGCACAAAGCTGTAACCAGTTGTTCTCCCTGAATCAGGTGCTTAGTTTAGAACAGTTTAGAAGAACCCAAAAGTTCAAAGATATAGTTGTTAAACATTTTAGACCCTTTTACCAGAAGTACCCTACTAAACAGACGGTGATGTTTAGCTTGACTATGTAACTTTGATTTTTCTTTAAACTCATAAAACATGAATTTCCTGATTTTGCTAGTCCCACTGTACCCAATAATACGGAAAATGTTACTCTCCCCAAAACTTAGGTAGTTTTCTCTTGTATAAAAATATGTTCTAACTCTCATGAGCACAGTAAGCTCAGCTGTAAAACCTTATAAATTTATATTTTTACAGAAAAAAATAAGTAACTTTTTCTAACAAATTATTTCTTTAAATATGTGAACTCTTTTCTTCACTAAACTAAGAAAATAAATCCCATTTTTAAACCTAGTTTTATAAATGTATAAAGGGATGGATGAGCTATGAAGAAAACAGTTCTAACACTTCACAAACTCTGTATATATTTTTTTCAGCTTCATTTACGTACATACCAGTGGAAGTGAATGTCAGTTCCTGTAAATGGTAACAAAAGACAGATATTTAGATAAAGATTTTAAATTTGTTTGATTGTTAAAGAAAATGTGTATGTTAGAACAATATGGGCAATATATTGTACTTTTTGTATAGAAGTCAGGGGGTGTTTAAATCATAGGAGATTTTATAAATACAGAGCATGGGAACCATAGTATTGAAGCAGCTCAGTGGTGCATGCATTCTTATTTCTGATAGTGTTCAGCTGCTAGGGAGAAGGATATAACGGACATAAAATTTGTCCTGCTTATTCTTAACCCAGTCACATAATGGTTGACTACTGCTTTACAAAGAGAAAAAATATACCGATGAAATGTGTTTTCTATAAAGATAATTTCCATTTCTGTTAAAATAAATTTTAAAAAGTTACTGAAAATATCTCTTAATCTTAATTTTCAATTCAGAAGTTGTAAATTTTCTTGTGAAAAATAGAAAATTTTGGAAAGTAGACAATATTATTTTTTTTCCTCAGGAATTTTCTGTGGAGATTTCAATGGATTTTTTTTCTTGTTTCCAGCTGAACACTATAATTTAATATTCTTATTATTCATATATTTTTAATCTTGGTAAGCCAACATCCTCAGTGATATTTTCTGGCAATCAAATTATACAATTGTGGATTTCTTGAAAAAGAATTTCCTTTATTCTGTGTGGTTTATTCCATTTTCTTCAACTGCCATTCCGCATTTTGGTTAAAAAAAAAAGATGAACAACAGTTCTCCGTGCAATTTCTGTGCCTCATTCAGCATTCTGCTTTGTCAGACTCTCTCTTTTTATCCTCACCACTCTTTTTTTTTTTTTCTTATGAAATGGAAACTTTCCTCTTGTGGCTTAGGGGTGAACAGACTGAGTGTGGGGGACAGGTGATAAACCAGGACCCTGAGGAGCCAGCAGCTGCTATTCCCTCCCCTTCCCTGCCACACTCCATATAACAAGGAGACAGGATGTTCAGGGTGGCTCTTCCTTCCCAGGCTCTGGGAGCTGCGAGGGCATCTCAGCAGGGCTGGACCTGACTCCACATGCACTGCGTAATCCATCCCAACAGGTTTTGGATAGAGTTCTGTATCCTTCTTCTCTTAATATGCCTTTTTCTGTTTTATTCCTGTTACTCATTAAATTTGTTATAGTCTTAACTTCCAATTTTGTGTGAGGCATTTTTCTTTTTCCTTATTCCCCTTCTTATCCTCCCCTGGGAGGGAGGGGGGAAGGGGCTAATAGAAATCCTGCTCTGTGTTTCATGTGGGCTTGCCCACAGCCTGAAACAGAGACATTTCCCAAACCTTTACACTCTCTTGTTTGCCTGTTTTTAACCTTCTTTGAACCTTCACACAATGTTTACAGCCAGTATGCTGGAGGGGCAGTTTCTGGTCTCTTCTGACTTTTCCAGCTCAGGAAATGTTGCTGAAGGTAAGGAAAGGTGATGGATGGAGGTAGAAGGCATGTAAGGAGATAGAAAGCATCATCTAGTGTACAGAGAAAATGAGCTAAATAAATTTGTAAAAAGAGTAAGGATGGTGTAATGAAAAGTGCATACACATTTAGTAACTGCATGCACTCTGTTATTGCCTGACAACACCATGTGCAATTCACTTGTACAGGGAAGCAGTAAAAGAAATAACACCCCTCAAAAATGTCACCATATTGCATCTTTGTAGTTGTTTCACTTGAACTGCCTTCCCTGCTATAAAAACTCAGAAACAGCTTCTCTATACAGAGGTACCAACAAATACATGTGCGAACTTTCTTCAAGAAAATTTTCAATTTTCTTATAAAATGAATGCTGTTGCATTTTTGAGCATTAGGTCAGCATATTGTTTTAAAATAAAAAGAATAAATTAAAAAAAAAATAAAGAGAAAAAGAAGAAGAATGAAGAACAAATTCTGAATGACTTTTCCTGTTCTCAGCCAGCTCTAAGTAAACACTGCAGAGATGGGAGGAATGAAGGCTATCTTTGTGCCACATATTCCATTTACTGAGACGCAAGAGAGTCATTCACAAGTTCCATTATGTGCTTATAAATCGTAGAAGAGTTCCTTATGTTTGTTTTAATAAACAGTTTTAGCCATCTACTGATAAATTGAACAAACTCCACTGGATCACAGACCTCAGATCTCAGAGCAAAAGGAAATATGCATCTCAGAGTTCAGCTAAGCTGACCTTCTACACTGTGTTGGGAG
The DNA here is from genome assembly GCA_024611175.1 of Megaceryle torquata. Lineage (NCBI taxonomy): Eukaryota > Metazoa > Chordata > Aves > Coraciiformes > Cerylidae > Megaceryle > Megaceryle torquata. Next base: position 22,378 of record JANIJG010015249.1, on the reverse strand, counting down.
AAAACAACTGTTTAAGGTCTGTTTCAGCAATGCAAACATCAGTCATCTTTAGGCCCAGATGTGTTAGTCAGAAAGGCAACTACGGTTATTAAAAAACCACTTCTGTCAAGCATACATGGGTGACTGGTACTTTTCCATCTCTCACAACCAAGGTATAAAGCTGATCAGCAAGCCTGGTACCTGTCTTCCTAGGACTTTTTCACAGGTAAAACTTTTTGCATAATGTTCCCCTTTAACAAAATATTTTGGTATAACTAATCCTTTCAAAATTACACTCAACAACTCAGAACCACTACATAGAAATTCCAACTGCAGCCAGTGCTTTTGAAACTCTATGCCACAGTTTGTTTTTTAAGACAACACATAGCTGGTAACAGATATAATAAATTAATATATTAAGCACTATCCCACACAGAGAATTAATTCAAATATAAAGTATCTTACAAGAAATACTCCTGAGTTCCCTCTTTGATCTATTGTTTAATTAAATTGTTCTATAAAATTAGTCATTCAACATTACTTTAAATTATTCTATTCATTCCACCAAATTTGTATTACACCCAAGGTTTCAAAAAGTATGCATCAAATTAAAAGGTCTATGTCCTTATTTCTGTGTCTAAATGAATGCCCCAATAAGAAATGACCTGACCATCAAAAAAAATGGATTCCACTGCTGTTGAAAGTGGCTAGTACTCAGTCCCCACATTACCCCCTATCCTTGGGCTGCTGTAGATGGTCTATATGGCCATTCTGACTGAGTCATTGGGTTGGGAGAATTTTATTTTGGAGACTTATTACCCAGTTCAGTGTTTCAGTTATGTTCACTGCATCATCATGCAAACAGTTATGCTGTCTCAAGGCAGTGAACACAAATGAAGCCTGGGGAGAAGGACTTGTTCAACCTGGTATTATCCCACAAAAACACTTTTGTGAACATGTTTGTGTCAGCAAAGTGCTTTGGAGAAAAGCTGAAAATAAGTTCTTATAGATGTCTAAAAAGTTACTGGTTTTAGCTCTGAAGAGGAAGAACTGACAACGCATTTTATTTTTTTGATGAAACCAGGCACCAAGCAAACCTTATCCCATGGCCTCAGTGAGTGAGCGGGGCAGGGTCTTCCCTGCTGCAGGTCACAGTCCCAGCCCCACAGTCAAAGCCCAGGAGTGGGAGATACACATGGGGCCCCAACACTCTCCTTCAGAAACTGAGCAGGGACTGTAGGTAAAACTCTGTTCACTCAAGGCAAAATTTTTAACTTTTAGTTTACTTAAAATTTTAAAGTAGTATTTTGCTTGGGGTTTATCCCAAGTGAAGGTCCCTGATTCCACTTCCCCTCACCCTGCCAGCCATTTTTCCAGCTGACTACAAAGCTGACAAACCAACAGAAGACCACAGGTATTCACATGATGCTAAGTGATATTTTGGGAGATCCAAGACCATTTCTGAGTTGCCACAATTTGAATTTTAGCAATTTCATGGTTTGAGAAGAACAAGAAATGGTCTGCAGTTGCTTTTCCTTTCCATCATGCTATTTTTTTGGTCTACCTGCTCCTGCCAGCAAAACAGTACTAGAAAAAAAACAGATCCATGAAAGCAGCCATTGCTTTCACTCTTTCTCATAATAGAGCATTATTTTTTCTTGTTAAGGGATAAAAAATGGACAGTGAAACAAGGATCTGCTTTTAGAGCTATTGACTATTAATGTATACATATTTGGTTTTAAAAATTGTAATCTTGTAATGAAAAAGAAGCTTTTTAGAACTAAAATTCTCTATAAATTTATTTTTCAATGTATCTCTATTGAGAAAAAATTACCATCTGAATTTTGTGGCAGTTTTATAGAAAACATTGAAAATTATTCATACTGTTCATTATAAAACTACTTGATTAATTAACAACATAGATTAGTGAGGAAGAAAAGAATAGAATGCTCTAGCAAAATTCGAGTCTTCAAATTATTAGTATTTTATACTAATACCTAAGAATGGTGGGTCAGGACTATGTCACTCAAATGTGACAGAATGCATTAATCAATGTTCAGTTTGGTAACATTGTCCAAGATTAAAGACAAGATAGAGACTAGTGGAGGAAGGAAGATGTACATTGAAATGGTGAGACACTACTGGTTAGCATCACAGAAGTTTCAGTGCATGAAAATCAGATCATTGACAACTTCTTTAAAGCTTCCTATAGTAAAAGAAATTGAAAGAGTACTGCAACAGTTGTATTTACATTCATGGAAAAGTCTTTCTAAAAAATATGATATACCAAAGAAGAGAGTGTGAATGGATTTACCAAAAAATTTAACAGGGAGGTAGGTACCTAGGAAAAATCATATAGGGAGAGGAAAAGCTTGGAAAAGCTGTGAAAGCCTTTCAAAGTGAAGACATAAATTTTCTTTGATACAATAGTGAACAGGGTTTCAATAGAAGAATACACAGAACTGAGTGGAAAGAGTATACAAGGATTCACAGCAAAGGAAAAGCACAATTTAACTTCCTATATTAGCATTGTTATCACATTACAGTGGGGCTTAGGAGAGATAGTCATGTTCCTATGATGATGCTCTAAACAAGCATGCAATTCAAAACTACTTACTTCTTTCACTGCTCTTTCTGTGTGTCTTATCTTTGTATGTTTTGGGTCTTAATAATAGTTTCACAATGGCCTTACCTTTGCTTGAAGTGATTAAAATTCATATAAGAAGAATTTTGGTAACTTGAAACCTTTTTTCTTATGAATATATCTCTCAGTATCACTTTGAGATCCAAAGCAAAATACTATAACTTTGATACCACCACATTTGGATTTACCCTCTCTAGACGATATCTATTTAAAAATTCTCCATTTCATAAATATGAATGTTCACTTTATGAACAGCATTTGCCCATTCTGCCACAAACTAGTTGATTTTAAAAAAATTATTATTATTTTTGTTTGTTTGTTTGTTTTAAATATCAAATACTTCACAGAAATACCAACTGAACTGTCCAGAAAGAAGCTCTACCTTCCAAGTTATCTCTGGCTATCATGTCACATGTTTAAGTTCCAAAAGCTTAAAATGAATTCAATATTTGTAAATACTACTGCTGTATTTTTTCAGCTGAAAAATCCAACATGATAATCTAGGATCCAACTGGATTGGAATCAATGTTAGATGAAACCATGCATTATGTAGGAATTTTATGTGAAATAAGATGTCTGAGCATAGCTTGTGGATATATACACAAGGCTCAATTCATCTGGGGAGGACTTTATTCTTATCATCCATCAGCCAAAGTGAAGTTCTCACTGTAACTCCACTGTAGATTGTATTTAATATAAACTTCCTGAGTCAAATACCATTATTTTTAAAATAACTTGAAAAATCATTTGCATATTTCCCAGAATGTCACTTTGGGATATTGGTCAGAATTTTAACCAGCATAAACCTGACAATTGTTTCTGCTCCAAATATGCACATATTTTTGACCATCCCAAAAGCTTTGTAGGTTTGATAGAAAAACAAATTTTTGAAAGTAGCCCAAAATGCATTTTTACCTTAAACAAAAGAGTTTCTCTGAAAACCACCATTAACTATCAGGTCTGTATAAAACCCCTGCATTTTTTACTGATGTATCTATATAACACCCCCAAAAAATTGCTAGAGCCTAATATTATACTGCTCTAAATTACTGTTTTGTATGTCTGAATATCCTTGATTACAGAATAAAATGGAAATATTACTATGTTAGTAATTTGATTAAAACCTCAGAACAAATTTGCAATATGCTTTGTGATAACAGAGACTGAGACCAGTTTTTCTAATAGCAGAAACACAGTCAATCTGGAGCTGCTGATCATGTAGAAACACATTGCAGGAGTAATTGCACACAGACTCAGTAAAATGCCTAAAATAGTGGTCCAGATTTAAGTGCCATTTTAGTACTGCTGTGGTGATGGCAATGTGCCAGAGGAGGCCTTTCTAAAATGCTGGTTGAACTGATGCTGAAGTGAAATGGTAATTTAGAGTATGGTCTCTAACATGGATCTGTAAAGCAGCAATTTCAGTGTGGGACTGGATATTGGGTAATCCTTGGTCTTCCTTGAAAGGGAAAGAAATTTGCTTCATAGGAAAGAAACTTCCCTTCTTGACAAATACTGATTTTTTTTTTTTTTAAACTTGTAAGTTTTCCACAAATGTCTATGTGATTAAAAAAAGCAAACGATGAAAATATGCATGGGGCCACAGTAAATACAACTTAGCTGCTTCAGTGATAGAAGAATTAGAAGTCTTGAAATAAATAAGTGGAAGAATGGCAAGCTGTTTGACTGCAAGGTTCCCATTATGTTTAAATCCTCTCACTACATGCACTAAAATTATTGTATAACACTATTTGGGATTGCATGCATTGGTGTCTTTCTTAAAACTCACTCTTTTTACACTCACTCTCAGATGAGGTTTAGCTCTTTCTCACAGATTCAGAAAGCATTTAAGTTCACATTGATTTTCAAAGAAAAGTAGTACCCATAGTAAATTGTACGCTGCATGCTTGAGGGTGAGCATGGGCTTATGCATGTTTGGTTTTGCCTTGTCAGAAAAAGTGCTCAGTATTTGGTAGGACTGAGACCTTCCACTATTTGAGAAGGTACTGTGGGCAAATAGTGTTGTCAGGTGTGTGAAAATGCTGTGATCCAACATGATAAGGAAAAAGGAAGGAAGAGCCAGTAATTAGATGATAATAAATGTAGCTGAAGTGTGGTTTCTTTATACTGTGATCCATACATGGGCACAGTAGAAGCCAAACCCTACTGTTGGAAGATTGAACCCTAAAGCTGAGTCCTAATACTCTTCTCTGAGCTACCAGAGAAGCAGAGTACAGAACCCACAGTCATAGCTTCCTATTTTCTCTTGCCTGTTCCAAGGTATAAAATAAAACCCACGTAGATGTTTCTTTGATGTTTCTTTGACTGGGCACAGTTTGCAGTACTGGCTGGGCTGTCCCTACAGAATAGTATCCCTCAACCTGCAAGCCAATCAAACCTTGGAATCCACCTTTTCTGGAGAGTTCCTGCACAGGTTTAAGCAAGTTTGTTTAATCCTTTGCCATCTTGTTGAAAGAACTGAACCCTGGCTAGCAAAGGAGGCTCTTAAGGTCTTTTCACATCTCTCTGATACCTCTACGGGGCCTTGAAAAGACTGAATCAGTGATAAGAATTGTGTTCAGAATACCTAGCTGAATCTCTCACTGAAAGTATAGGTTATTTACTTCCTGATAGGTCTGTCTCACCTTTAATTCAGTGCCAGCCTCTCTATGTGTGCATGCACATGTGAATACATTTACTTTTTGAATATATTTTTAAATTAATTGATCTGTAATGTTAGACAAGGTTGTCTAACTGGGTGTCATTTACATCTCAGAACCATACCACTCCTTTGGATGATAATTATGGTCTGCAGATGCCTAATTATGGAAAAATGTAGTATTTTCCACAGTGCCATCTGCCTTTATGGCACTGTTTGCAAATACTCATGCTTGTGGTTTAGAGATTGCTTTCTGAGTGCATATGGTTTGATCACAGGTGAGCTTTCTAAATGTTGCCTACCTGTTTTCTGTGCCCTGTTTTTATAAAATAGCACTATTGCTTTTTTATTAATGTGTGTAGAAATCTGTAAATCCCCTTTACATTAAAGAAAAGATAGTGATGCATTCTGATACTTCCAGTGTGTCCTCTTCCTTGTTAATTTTTTGGGACAGATTAATATTGAATTTGACAAGATGCCTTATAGGTATATGATGATACAACAACTTGCATGATGATGGCATATTGATTTCCATGAAACAGAGTATTCACACTTTATGTTAGAAATCTCAGGCAATCTTTTGATCAACTCAGTTAAGTGACAACCTCTGTAAAACTAGACTTATGTTCAGATGAATACACAGTGACTCAATGCTATTTAGTTATCTCAGTTACATGAACCTCTCAACCCTTTAGATTATATGATTTTTAGAACTTACCTTTAGCTAGAATATGGACGAGATCAAAGATAACTGAAGAACTTGTGAAAGTTGGCCTGTCTCTCCCGTCTTTCACTTGTACATTAAACTGTATGGCTATGAGAAGCAAATTAGGTAAACTGAAACTCTGGTTTGGAAAAGTCAAACTGGAATTGAAGTCCACAGGTTGACTGTAAGGAATATAAGATATTAGTGGCTGTTGATGGGAATGTCCATGTGTACAGCAGGTGCACTGACATCTGTTGCTCTTGGTTACAGAAACAAAAAATAAAATGAGAAAGACCAGAGCCAGTATAATCTCACTCATTCCAGAAGAACTAAAACTTTGTTTTCCCATAAAGCAAATTAGATATTGTAGGCTTCAAATTGCCAAATTCACTAGCCAAGGAAAGCAGAGATCTAGCCCTTATTGGTGGGACCACCTACTTGTTTCCTCCTTACAAAAACGAACATGAAAAAGATAGTGCAGCCTGATTGTGATAATTCTTGCTTGTGGAAATTTTATTCTGCTTTCAAGGTCTTAATAATGTAACTAAGCTCTAATCAGGCAAACTAGTCTAAAGCCACATAAGCATCATCTCTAAGTATCATGTGATACAGAGATCACTTCCTGTGAGTACAGGTATATAACATTAACACTGATGTTTTTCCATCTCAGTGCTTAACTGTGGAAATGCACCCTTAAGGGACTGTGAAATAACCTGCTCAAGTGTTGGGAGAGGATGTCCGTTCACTGATGGAGCTGGCACAGTTTTTGTTTATAAATATTTTAACTTTTATCTGTGTAGAGTGATTAAATATTATTGAATCAGATGTGTGGAGAAAAGGATGTGCATTCAAGGCCAGAAGGTAGCTGAAATACAGTTGTGATATATTTAAATAACTCATACTTGCTAATATTTCATGTCAGGAAATATTGTTCCTTTCACCTTCAACTGATCTTTCTACTATATGAACAGGGATATTACTGGGGGGGAAAATAAATAAATAATTTTCCTGGTATTTTATTAGCAGGATTTCCCTTCATTTCCACTCTGGACTACATAAAGAAAAAAACCCATGAAGAAACATTGCTCTAGATTTCTCTTCTTTGAATGCCTGTTTAATCAGACTCAAATAATTCTGTGCCTTGGAGTGACACAGTGTTGAACTCTGTAGCAGTGATTTAAAAAAAAAAGGCACATTGGTCATTGTAGAGAATGTGATAGATAAAGCAGAAAGAAAGGGAGGAAAAAAACCAAAAATAAAATAGCAACCAAAACTTGGAAGTGTTTTATTTTACAAAAAAATTCAACCAAAAGTCCCATGAGAAATAAATCTTACAGAAAATCTGTATTTTTTGAAATTTCCAGTGAAAAATGAAAGTTAAAATGATTAATAATTGATTTTAATTAGCCTTAAATCACTCATGACAGAATTACCTTGATGACATCTAAATTGATGTAACCAGGTGCTGGAGTTAACACTCCCTTGAGATGACAAAGATGCATTTACAGTGTCACACAGTTCCCTGTCAACCTGCATGTGGTTTGCATTCAGACTTTTTTTTAGGACAATTATATTTTTTCCCTATCAGAGAAATTCTAAATTATGTGACAGTTCACTCAGAGTTAAAAATCTTGGTTTCAGTTGGTGAAAAATGGGACTTGTTTAAATCCTGTCCCATCACCAGAGCTGTGCAGGTTTGAAGCTGCTGTACTCAACAGCCGATCTCTTCTAACTGAGAAGAAAAAAACAGCAGAAGGGGAGAAGTAGCACAGCAGCTACAGAAACATCAAAAAAAGTGGTTTTATCACTTACAATACATATAGTTTCCTGCCTCTCTAATAATTTGCATAATTCAATACTGACAGGGGCTGGATATATTACATACATGATTGGTTCTTGGAAATCTGATTGTTAGAATTGCTATTGTCCATCTGTGGGAACACCACAGCTTTTGTGATGGGATGGAGAAAAGCCTTACATAGTATTTGTGGCCCAGGAGCAGGGAGTGAATCACTAATTTAGTAACATGGATGATTTAAGAACAAATGGCAGAGTTTTATTTTTGCTTAAAGTTTTTTTGTTTGTTTAACCTCTTCCTTCTTTACAAAAGATTATTTATTATCTTTGAACATTCTTTATTTTGCTTCTTTTTGTTTGCTTTTCTTGCTATTTATCTTTTGTAAAAGAATTTCCTTCCTTGAGGTAACTCTTTTATATTTTGCATCTGCAATATGAACCCATTAAACAGAGAATATTGTTACCTGGAAACACAATATACTTTAAGATTACTTTCTTTTTATTTCAATTATTTTTGACTACTTTTATTTCTTTTAATTAAATACCAATCCTTCTTTTTAATTTAAATTGAGTGTCTTTAGTACAAGTGGCTCCTTAATAGTTTTATCTTTTTATTTCACAACTTCTACCTCCTTTAGTCTCTCGTTGTGTTAGCTTGGATTAAAATGAATCATCTTTATTTCCCTACCAGCAGCAGTTGCAATTTCTTTTTCTGTTAGTAGGAATGAACTAGTGAGTGAGAACTTGAGGAACGTTGTCAGTTGTTTATTCTATGGCCAGCGCTATCTTAGAAGGCAGCTTCCTGAAGAAGGCGTGCTTACAGTAGCAAGGGAAGCCAGCAGTGACTCATGTCTCAGCACCCCACTTATCATACATGCTGAAAGCCAGACCATCCATTCCCCACTGCCAGCTGCTGGGTAAGACTGCCCCTTTGCCTTGCAGAGGCTTTGTCTAGAGCCAGCATGAGCTGCCTCCTGTCAACAGTGTGAAATAGCTGACTGTCCTGGCTTGCTGATGATTCCCGAGATTGTGGGCTGGCAAAGATCCACTATAATCACATTTTTATTTAATCATTTTATCAAATCCAAGGGCTGCACTGCAGTTCCAGGTAGAGCAGGATGTTTGGGAAGTGATGGTGCCAGCTCTACTGCTGTGTCCGTGTCACGGGGCTCTCCCAGACTTTACCACCCTGGCTGAGGGACCTGGGCAGAAACATGAGACATCTGGAGGGAGGAGTTTCAGATCAGGATCCAGATTCTGCAGCGTGGGTCTGGAGGGAAAGGACCCTTTCCTATTTAAAATAGTTCTTTCCTGCTCCCTAAGTCTTATAGCTTACCTGTAACTGCTTTATGTTATCAAAGAAAATCTGACCCCAACCATACTTTATCTAGCAATTCTTCAGGGATTGCAGTTTTGACCCAAAAGAGCTGTTACCTTCCTCAGACCTTTCCTGGCTATCCAGCAAATTATGGAAAAAAAACCCCCTAGTTAGTGCTTTTGAGACTGAATCAAACTCTTTTCCCCACAAATATTCAACACCATCAGTGGGGAGCTCCCCAGTGGGAACAATCAAAGGCAATATATGAAAGCTGCAAGAATAGAGCTACCGGCTCCTGTTGGCACAGCAAGCCAGCCTTCTGAAACTGTATGTCTATTATATACACTACATGGTAAAGTAAATGAGTATAACTGAGAACTTGGAAGTATACGGGACATGGAGGATTGAAATATATGGTTGTATAATTTTCAAAATATAAAGAGTGTTTTAATTTATTTTTATCTATTTGTTTGGTATTGTACAGAAGGTACCAGGGGCAATTTTGTAAAGGAAGTGCTGGATATAAGTAGCAAAGTGGTAAGTAAATGCTGCAGCTATTAATATTGGATACAGTTACAGGGTATTTATACAGTAAACAAAGAAAGAGATCACAAAATTGCAATAATAAGAAACTCAGGAGTTTCAAAGGATGCATTAAACTTCAGGCTTCTGAGTATAACTCAGAAGAAAGAAATTGGCATTTATATTATTTCACAGCTGCCTTTGTGTTTCTGGCAGGTTTCTTTAATGCAACAGAAAGATTCAGAGCAGCAGATCTTAGAACTCACTTCCCATTTTCTAGTTTTATGGCTGTTTCTTCAGGAGACTATTTTGCACATGTAATGTGCATTTTTTTTTCTTTAATGTAGCACACAGTTTGCCTCTTGCAAAGCACTTTGGGAATCTTGGGAATTTAGGAGGAGGAATTTTAATGTGATATAATATTTTTAATATTGTATGAAATTAGGAAGCAGCACAAACAGTGTTATTATACATAATTTTGTTTGAGTCTGCAATTTTTCCTGTATGGTTTCATGCATATAAATGCAATACCCAGGGTCTGGCCATGTGTTAACATCTCACATTTCCTTTCCTGCCACAAATTCTGCTTATTATAATAGTATGATCTGAAAAATGTATTTTTATTGCTGTTCCAAATGAATAAGAAAGTAGAAACACATAAATATGGATTTGTTTTCCAGTATTACCTATGTCTGTTTTATAGTCTGATAAAAGTTTTGGTTGACACAGGGCTGAATAAATGTAGCCCTGTAGAGTATGTTTACTCAAGTATTTAACTTGTGAAATTTAATAAAATAACAATTTAAACAGATAAGGATTAGTCAAATACAAAAACTATTAGAAATAGTCACATAATTCACAATCAAATTCTCAGCCATTATCAGATGTAGGAAAACCACATAAGAATCCATAAAAAATGTTTTCAAGCTCCAATAAGTTAGATATAATAGGCCTTTTTTGTCAAACACAAAAATAAATATTATTGATTTTATGAATAAATACATTTTCTTAAATGATTTAGAAAGCTCTGTTTATTCATATACAGGCAGTGTTTAGAATATGTAGTAGCCAGTATGTCTGCAGATATATTTATGTTGGACTGTTTAGATTGGCTTCACCTCTGTAATAATTTATAACAGTTTCAATGTAAACCTGCCATTGAGGAGGTCATAAAGGTCCTGCATTTTAACCATCATAATTTCAGATAAACCCACAAAACTATTTCTTGCAGGAAAGCTCTAGTTAATCCTTGAATATCTTTGGGATGGAATTTGTTTTTTTATTTAGGCAAATTTAAAGAGCAAGAAAGGCTGCATTTTAACTGTGTTTGATATTCCAGTACTGGTCATAATTTAAAATATATACATTTTGTTTTGTTTTATAGCAGTAACTTTTCATTGACACTTATTAATACAAAAATTCTGCCCTTCCATTGATTTCAAGTCTTACTTAAAAGAGAAAGCTACTGTTCATTTTTAAATGTTTCATTGTACACTAGAAATGCTAACATAAATACAGTTATGTTTTTCCACACTAAATGAAGATAGATCAATGCCATTTGTTTTTCACTTGATAGAAGTTACTTAAAGGCACAGATTTTGGAAGTGTGAGCATTATTTATTTAATTTCTAAATTAAACACCCACTGTTTTCTCAAAATGAACATTTTCTACCATAATTCTACCAATACATTTATGTTCAATGAAATGTTTTTCAATAGTAAAAGTTAAACATCTTTTTAAAAAGTGGCTATATTTTATATATATTTTATATATATTTTAGTATTTTGAACAAACAATGAAAAGGCAAAATATGCAAATAGAAAAGTTAATTTGATACAACTTTTTTGTTTGTTTGTTTGTTGTTTTTTCTTAGTTAAGGAAAGCTTCTATCTTGTCAACCTTCTGTTGAGCATCTTCCTTTTCCACCCCAACAATACCTGAGGGGATATGCCTCATTCTTTCTTAAACTTTAGGTCTTACCCAGGAAGTTCTGCAGTTTCATGTTGATCAGTTGTAGAGCATGGGACCTATAGGAGAGCTCTCACTCTTAAAATATGCTGTTCCTATGAGAAATTCAATGAATCTCAAACTTATTTTCTGTAAATACACAAACCTCCCAGTGAGTTTATCTTTTTATGCAGATTCATCATGTTTCTCAACATTTGCCTGTTCTCCATTCCTCTTGACTAAGGCAGCACAGGGTTTATGGTGATAAGCATGAAGGATGCTTGCAAAATGGCTTCAAGAAATTGAGTTTGCCCATTAAAAGGAAGCAGATAAAAGCCTGTGGCATGTTTCTTAATAAAAGATTACATAGTGTGATGTCCAGGTGATGTGACCATTAATTTTTTACTGGTTTTCAATGACATATGAACAATATTTCTGCTAGTCTTTGTCTGATATTATCCATCTAGCCTCTGATGTCTAAAATGTCAGTAGAAAGACAGTTCATTGGCTGCAGTGGGGAACACAGGGGATTACGTACAGGCAATGGTTATTTGGTATTTCATGGATGGAAAAGCCATACTTCTGGCCATGGCAGAAACTGGGTAGGGGGAGGGTCTATTTCTCTCTGCCCCCATATGTTACTGTATCTCCAGTGGTTGCTGACTGACAAGATGTTCTTTGTTTAGTACCTCTAGGTGAAAATGGAAGACCTAGATGTTGCTTTACATTGAAGCATATAATAAGTTGTGTTCTAAAAATACCTTGAATAGTTGATCTTTTCCCCAGATGCTGACTCATTCTGCAAGTTATTGTGATTATTTAGGTGTTTAATTATTACTGGGTGCTCAGATTCTCCTGAATGGCACAGTCTTCCCTCAGCTTCGGACTCAGCTTTTGTAGTTGCAAGCTTTCCAGGTGTGCAAAATAACTATTTCTCTTCCATGCCCTCCACCTCTGATCACTGAAGGCTGACAGGTTTTGCACTTACATTATGGGTTGCCTGACAACTTCCAAACAAGAACTGTTAGAATTAGACAGTGGTGTTCCAGACTGCAGTTTGATGGTGAGGACAGAGAGACATGTTAATGAGGATTTTCCCTTCTTTACAAACATTTGGGTGATCTTGACCAGCTCCCATAGGGGGAGTTTCCTTTTTTTTTTTTTTTCCTGGTGCCACGTTTTTATTACCTTTACTTATAGAAACATAGCAAAACAGAAGGGGCTACACTGCCTTTGCTCTGTAAATATTTAAGTATAGACTGTGTGGACACATGGCAGGTATAAACCAGACTCAAGTGATCTCCAGGTTGGTGATGGCCTGTCTAATCTAATCTAAGTATTGCAGAACATGGTACATGGTGCCTCTGAATTTATGTGTAGTCACAGCATGATGAGCCTTTCATTACACTGTTTTCCTAGTTATGCTGTAAAACAAACTCACATGACATAACAAACATGCTTGGCAGGAATGCTGTTATATTCACAGTACATGAGACAATGACTGATATCTTATTTAATCATCTCATAGCATTAGTGAGGAAACTGAATCATATTCACTCTCTTCACCCACACGCACACAAAAGGAGAGACATTAACTCAGCGTGCTATGCTTTACTGTCTTTTCCCCGACTACCTGCAGCTGGCCCCTTACAGAGTTATTAAAAGAGATTTTCTGAGATGTTTTTTTTTCCTCTCACTCTCTTGAGCTGTTTGCCAGTCTGCCTCTCCGACTTTTGAATTTCTTTTGCATGTAGCATTATGCTCCCTTTGCTGAGATCATATCAAATTCTCTGCTGTGTAAATTGGCATGGCTATGAGCACTCAGAGGCTCTTTGCCAGTTTACACTGAGAATCTATCCCTAAACAATTATACTCAGCATTACCAAAAAAACCCACTTAAATCAACAGAAAATGTAGGCCTTTTGGGCCCAAATCCATTGCCTTCAGTTTCTTAGACTGGAGAGACTACCAGGAAACAAGGACCTGGAAAATAAGCTGGGGGAGCAGTCGGGGCACAGTCAGTTGGTTCTTTCAGCAATCAGCAGAAGAAATAACAATACAAATCCCTTGCTGTCAGCTCCATCAGCAAGAAGTAAACAAGAATGAACAAATCAGTTAATACTTAAAAGTATTCTCTCCAAGTTTATTTCTCACCTTGGTTGTAAATCATATAACCCTCCAGATACTGTCCTTGACATAAAGACAAACATAGGCAGTTTATCAAAATTACATTAAAAAATGGTAAAAATAAAGGGTCAGCTACTACCTTAATCTTCAGCTGGCACAACATTCTTGAAGGCAGTGAATTAGAATAGAAGAAGCTATGAAACAGCCAGGTGTGTAAATCCAGTAAACAAGGGGTGTAACGTTTGGCTTTTCATCTGAATTTCATGGGCTTACTGGTTTACAAAGCCAAAGCACAGGATATTGAGGGCATGTTGTATCACAGTTTTCTTCTTCTGATCAACAGTTAAGTTCTTCTTATCTAATTCATGCAAATTGCCCCACTAACTTCGGCATCTATATTAACATTGTGATTATCAATGCTGTGGCTTCAACAATAACTGGGTCTTCAGCAAAACTAGACTTTTGTAGTCATGGAACAGGAAATGGTTCTGTGCAAATATTTGCTAGTGTTAAAAATGATGAATTTCACATTTACAATTACACTAATGTCTGCCTAGAGTAGAATGAATTGTGGTTTTTTCCTAACAGAATGATTTATCCTATAAATATTTGTTGTAAAAGCAGGACACACTACAAGGCAGAAAGGAACTAATTTAATTTCTTCAATTTGAAGAAGTACTCTAATTGACTTTTGACCATGATAGTCCTATAAGGACTAACAGAAACTCTCTTACCCTCTTTACACTATATATTTTGTATAATGCTTAAATAAGGCTGTAATTAAGAAGAATGCTTCCCCTTCTTAAAGTGTTAATAAAATTCTTATTGTTTAATGAAACTCCTGGTAGAATGTCTTGTGCTCCAACTGTAAATGTTTCTTCTTTCAAAAAAAGGATTCTGTCTCTTTTAATTTTTCTTCTTTCTACATAAATCTAAATTATACCTTGCTGACTTTTGTGTGTGCATGTGTATGTATGTGCACATTGAAGACCAAATCATCATACCACAGCCAGGTTCTCCTGAGGGATGTGACCTTGATCTTACCCTATCTCTACCTTTTGCTGATGTATTTTTTTCTTTAATGGTTCCAAGTTATTCATTCCTAGTATAGTGACCATCCTGGGCCAATGTACAAAGTAACTAGAATTTATAATTTTATTCTGGTTTCAGGTTTATTCAGGTTTATTTTCTACTGAGGAAAGAACACACAATCAAGAAAAAGATAGGAATGACAAAAGAATTATAATCTATGTGGCCCAATAGACAGCAAATTGAGAAATGAACACTTTGTAGAGAAAATCTTAATTGATAGTCTCACAGTGTTAGAGAATATGTTTTTCCTGTTGGTTCATGCTCTTTGAGTACCCTGAATATGAAGAAAACACACTCATGCTTGTTTGCTACATTTCACGAGCTGATGAGATTCTGACAGAAATTATATGTCCAAATTTCAGTGACTTTTGGCCAGATGAGGAGACTCATTGTGACACATTTCTTCTCTAAACATATATCCTCCCTGCCAAAAGTAGTTGTGAGATTAACAAAGGGCACTTACGGCTATCTTCTGTGTTACGTCTAAATGGAGATTATTTTAATTTTGATAACAGTTCTTTCTAGAAATTAAACTATGCAGTTGTACACTCTGCTGTCTTTGTCTCAGTCATGGAGATAAAGCCATCATATTGTTACTTTTAGATGCTCTGTAATCCCAGTACCTGCCAGACTAAGAAATGGGAAGAATTCCAGACTCTGGAGTTTGCTGTGTTCTGTGGCAGCCAGGACGAGCCAATGGAACTGAGCCTTTCCTGGGACTTTTCCTTGGGCATGGGCAAAATCCCCTGGCGTGTGGAGACTGAAATGTATCTAAAGCTCTCTAAGTATGAAAAGTGAGAAGGAAAATGGCTAATGCATTCAAATCTTATCTGGAGAGAAAGGCAACAACATGTATATGAACTGGGTTGTGAAATCAGGTAAAGAAAGAAGAGCATCACATTCCACAGATAGGAATCCATTGCATGAAACTGAATACACTGGTGAAATCACCTGAAGGGAACTTAAAGACAAAATCATAAAGTTACCCCTTCAGATCAATTGTAAAAAGGCAAGCTGCCATCTCAGGAAGTAAATGTCAATAAAGTAAAGGTCAAATATATTACCTGTATGCAAAAGGTAGAAGAATTAGTGCACATTTCCTTCTCTTGTGAAATAATATTACAACTTCTTTTTCTCCAGGGACAGTTTGGTTTCCTAAAACAGCCAATTTTCATATTTATGCATTCCCTTAACTCACCCCACATTTATATATTCTTTGTTTCTGTAATTTAAAAAATTTTAGTCCAGGGTGAATATTAAAGAAAAGCAAACTTTTTTTTTTTTTTTTTTACTTGCATTTTACTTTTTTCATATTTCTGAGTAGACCTATGGATGTAGGTCTATGCAATATGTTCCACTGTTATGCACAAGAAATTTTGCAAAGAGGTTTGCTGCTAAATAGAGGCTACAAATGTACAGAGAACTAAGTCATTAAGTTGAGTATTACACAGTCAGGTCTCTGAGGTGCATGCCGTGACCAGTATTGACATGGATACTGAAGAAAGTAGTAAAGGAAATGGATATATCTAGGAGAAGATGATTCAAGAAGTAAAATCAGTATTTTGTATAAAATTCTATTGATTGCACAGCTTTCCTATATCCATGGGCATAGATGTAAAAGCAGACATACAATTCTTGATTGACAGTGCTTCCACTCCTACTGTGAATGAATAATGTTTTAGAAATATGATCAAAAGATTTTGGAGGCCTTCGGGGAAAAAACCTCCATCAAAAAGTATCAAGTCTGTGCTTTTAATTAATTAAAATAAAATATAGAAAATCTCTCTTCCTGCTGTGTTTCTTGCCTGCAGGATGGAATGCAATGAAGGAGTCCTTTGGAACACAGTATCATTTGTACACATCTGGTCTGCCTGACTTAGACATGAGAAACACTTATAGAAAAACAAGATCTCCACATACCTATGTTTTTGGAAATTTTCTATTCTAGTTGGTTAAAATTGGTACCAAGCAACTGTCTCTGCTGCAAATGAGAGAGCTAAGGGCAAACAGTGAGAAGCTCCTGACCTACTATCCAAAAGGCAAAACCCCTGTTCTCTATTTGGCGAGTTGGGAATTAATACAAATTCCTGATTGTATTATGTCATATTAAGAAAAAATTAACCTGTTCTCATTTTAACCAGGTCAAAAATACACTCTCGGGTTTTGACTGCTCACTTTGTTTGTTTGTTCCATTTTATCTGTTAATGGCAAGGGTAAGGGAGGCTTCTAAACCACAGTATCAGTAGTCTGACATTACAATTAGCATGTCATATTAATTTCACAATCAGTACCTCTATTTTAATTTTATTTTTCTCTTATGAACAAAAAAGTAAACATTCCTGGACTTGCTTTCTTGTCTCGCATAGATGCTAGGGAAGGAATGCTCTGGTTTTCAAATTTTTCTCACTCTTACTTTAGAGGGCACAAGTAAAAGCATGTCCAAGGCACTTCATTGCTTGTAAAGTCCTTCTGTATTTTAGTATGAAAAATTGTCACTATGACAAAATAAGAGTATATCTTTAAGCTTAGTAAGTCTTCCTTTCCTGTGCACTTTATTTTTCAGGCATTTCAAAATTACCGTGTGGCACTCCATACATTGTAAAAAAAAAACCAACAAAACCTAGAAATGCTAGTCATGTCTAAAGTGAGAATAATTGGCCCTGACAGAGAGGAAAGTAGTAATTGGAATGAGACTTGTTTAAATAACAGTTTAAATTTTCTTTCCTTACTTTTCCGATTATATGCACTATAAAGCAGGATTTCTTTGCCTTGGGTGTTTCACAGAGTCGTTTCTGTATGCAGCATACCTAGTAGTATAACTCAAGTAATAAGCTCAGCTATAATTTGGATTAGACTTTAACTTCCTTACATACAAATACCACATTCAATTTCTATTAACACTGTATCATCAAAATATTCAGTAGGTTGAAGCAGGACAGGTTAATTGCATCCTCTAATTCTTCTGAGTTATCATAATTCCTTCATTCTGAATGGTTAAATGGAAATACAGATGCTACAAGAGAGGAGGAAAAGCATGCTTAAAACCTTGAGATATGAATATACTTCATGTTGTGTTAAACAATCTCCTCACTGTTAGTATCTAAGGAAGAGTAAAGTTACTATGTTTTTTAGCCTTTCCTCTATATGATTTGTATTATTAAATATAGCTTTGCTCAGAGCTATGCAGAACAGGTGTTTTAAAAATCTTTGGTGTATGTCAAGGTTTAGTACTGTAACATGACTAGGATTTTCCTGTTGAGCACATCTGTCTCCAGCAGTAGATGCAGTCCTCATCTAAATAGTCATGGGGGTCTGTGTGGTTACATCTGCCCTCCTTCAAAATATTTATGGCAAATATAAATCAAGGCAGGGACTGATTTAAGAATCTGGAATATCAAGTGACATCTGAAGTAGAGCAAATGAAATCTAAATGTGTCTTGATTTGCAGAATAACATGTGAAACCTATTGTATGAGCTTGGTAATTTCCTACTGCAGCTTTAACGGACACAGACAGAATGTATCAGCCCTGCTAATCCCAGGGATCAGTTGTCCTTCTGACAACCTTTGATGTTTGTCTCCTGAACCTTTAGCTAAAACCTTCAAAGTGTCTTAGATGATCTCAGTTTGATGTTTGCTTTTCTGGGTTTTTGTTTGTTTGTTGTTGTTGGGTTTTTTTATTAATTTTTTTTTCTTTTTGGTTGGCTGTTTGGTTGCTGTGTTTTTTAAAGGAAACAAAGACACAGGTCAAATTTGACTCCATTAATGTGAGGCATAAACTTCTACCGGCTTCAATAAAGAAATAAATTAATGCTTCTAAAACAGTGTCTTGTCCAATTTTTGAACAGTGGATCTGAAGTGTCTGAAATTCAAGATTCAGAATCATTTGTACTCTTGATGCTGTCCACGCTGTAAAATGAAGATCAATAATTATAGTTTATGGTTTATGAGGGCTGTTTTCCAGTTATATCCATTTGACTAAAAAAAATGTGAACTCTTAGCAGACCTATCTGCATTAAAAAACAAACAAACAAACAGACTATCAGGGAATTTGATAATACAGAGACAATAAGATGAGATCAGGCTCGTCAGTTCACCGTGTATATTTTGCTCCGTCTACCTTTTGCAATATGGATGATGTTATATCAGTTGTTGGTGCTTTTTCACCTGATTTTCTTTATTCTTCCTAAAGATATTCAGTAGGTTTTTTTAATATTGATTTTCCTAGAAACTATTTGCGCATGAGAAATCTAATGTCTGAATAAAAGTTAGCATTAGGCAGAATGTGAGGATTTTGTGGAAATTTCTGACTTCAGTAACAAAATGAAAACTTTGGCCATAAAAAATATTTCAGATTTATTTTGATTTTTATCCAGGTTTATTAACAAAATGCCTTACAAGAAGTTTAGTTTAGCTGCTGATAATTTTTTTTCTCTCTGATGAATCAGGACTCCTCAACTACAAATCCCACGAGACACCAATGGTTTTTCAGTCTTGGGGAGCTGCGCAGGTTCTACCCTAGGTCCTCATCCAGAGGAGAAGCTTGTGGGTAAAGCCAACCAGCAGGGTGGGACAAGTGTAAGAAGCACTCTGACTATAATTACTGTGAGCATCGGCTGCTCAAAAGCATCTTTGGCTCTTCTGTGACTTTTTTGCAAGAAACAGCTCTAGAGTTGGCTGTTGTCTGTGATCCACATCGGAGGTTGAAGTAAGTAGGTTTGGAAGATGAAGAGCATTCACACACAAGAATAAAAACGGGGTTGCATCAGACTGGTTTCAGTCTAGGTTAAATATGCCTGGCCTTTCTCTATTGCAGATCAAGAGTTCAAGTATAAAATGACACTATGTTTTAAATGGGTAGTTTCAGTGTAAGCAGCAGCTGCAAGTGCAAAAAGCAATGATATTGCCATCACACCCCTAACAGTCAAAACAGTTTGGAAATCTCATTTGTTTTTCATTACTTACCGCAACAGTTTGAATAAAATCCTGTTCAATCTCAGCAAAGAGTACTTTGGAAATGTTAGTCTGTTATTCTTTAAACAAAGTTCAACAGCTATTAACAGAGTACTTGTTTATGATCTTCTATAAATATTATGTTTCTGTACTTCTTTGAAAATGTGGACTTTTTAATTTCATTTTTATTTTAGTAAAAACTGTAAAATTATGACTCACCAGCTGCAGAGTGCCAAGACAGGATATTTCCCAATATATGGGGCAAACAACATTTTTATGTATTTTTGTTACCAATCATATAAAACTCAGCTTATTTTTATAAATGGCTCCATAGGCTTGCACCATAAAAGTTGCATATAGTTTTATCCCAGTTTTCAGGGATTTTTGGTGCCCATTACCTCGGAAATGTAAACTCTCATGTTCCTAAGCAAAGTCGACATTTTAGTGATCAGTGAAACACACTTATTTTCATGCAGAAGTGGCCACCTTTCTTCTGCACCGTCAAGATCTTATAACCCAGACAGAAAGTTGAACTGGACAAAAAAAGGAGCACACGTTGCTGCTGTACTGAAACCAGTACATCTTAAAAGGAAGTTGCAAAATTATCAAGAGGCGAGTGATGATATTTTTTTCTTTGAGTGCACATTCTGGTGGTGTAGCCACACAGATATAATGATTTACCTATAGATCATCCAGAAAAAATATGTCTTTAATTAATAAAGGGGGTAAGCTTAATTATATTATGATGCTTATAAAGCTTCATGTAATAATAGCTGTAGTGGTTTACCCCTGGAGCACTGAATGTGCCTGAACAAAAGGAGTTCTACTGAGTTATTAGTGAGTAGTTTAATCCCCAGATGTATGTTTTTTAATAGCTTCACCTTCTTCCTTATGCTTACTGCTATTAAAAGCAATAGATTTAGATTTAAATCCAAATTAAATGAATTGTGTTGCAGCTTTCACTCGTGTCTTTCAGTAGAAAGCTTTTCAGTGGCTTTCCTCAAAACTGAGACAAAAGTTATGGCTGAGGACACACTAATGCATTCTTGTTTCACATCTTTGGTTCTATCATTACTTGAGCTATTTTTTTTTTTTTTAACCTGAGGCTAGATCTGTGCCTCTTAATTGAAAAGGAAAAAAAAAAGAATAAAAGGGTATACAATATTTTGCCTAAAAGAATAAACAATCAGTTTAATTTTTGAAATTGATTTTATGCTTTTTTGCTCCAATGTGATTTCAAGTGGTGTCAAGGCATAATATGAAAAATCCAAATCTAACCTGAGTAGAAAGCAAATGAAAGCCCTGGAAATTTTTTTTTCTTAAATGATAAGAGCCTGAGGAATAAACAGGAAAATCTACACAAGTGGTAATCATAATCAGAAGAGAGCAGAGTAAGTAACTAAGAAGTAAAAATATGGAATTTATCTTGGGAGAAACAAAGAAGGCTTACTTTAAAAGTCTATTGACTTTTTATTATCTTCTATAGGGAAAACCTTTGATTGCTCTGAAGCAAAGGCCTTTAAGGAAAATAGAGTAGCATGTGGAACAGCACACCTTGTAGAACAGAAGTACATCTTTAGCAGGCAATTAGTAGGGATCAATGTGATGCAAAGAGTGGTTTGGAGATTTACTTTGGGTAAATCTGCAATGTAGCCAGAGTATGGTTGGATGACTGCTAAAGACAATGTTAGAAAGAGGCAGTATCTGATCAAAGGGACAGAAAGACTAGGAAAGTGTCAGGAGCTTGGGCAAGCTTAGTAAAACAAAGGAGAGTGGATTAGACTCTGACAGCAAGTCACAAAAAATGTACAGAAGGAAAGACTAATGCCACCATTGCTTATGACCTCTGTTTGTTGTTCCTTGGTTGTGCAGCTCCATAAAGAGCCTGACTCCCTCTCCTCAGTGATATCCTCTCAGGTACTGTGTGATATCTCCTGGGGTTTCAATACGGTTGTTGTATTAGGGTAGTCAAGGTACAGCCTAATGAGTGTTCACAAAACAGTGATGATCTCTTCCCTTGAGCTAATGGCCATGCCCCTGTTGATACAATTCTATAAGTGGTGGGATTTGTTACTGCTCATGTGCATGTGCTGTCCAGCAGGACCTCCAGGATTTTTTTTTAGGAGAGCAACTCCCCAGACAGTCAGTCCTTGGCCTGTCTTGGTGTAGAGATGCCAGTCCCTCCAAAGTGCATAATGTTGCACTTATCCTAGTAGAATTTTATGACATTTCTGTCAGCCCATTCCTCCAGTCTGGATGGGTCCCTCTGAATGGCAGCACCGCCCTCAAGAGGGCCACCAGCTCTCCCCTCTATATGGTAGTGTCCACAGACCTGCTGAGGGCATGTTCAGTCTCCTCTTACTCATCAGCGCTGAGATTCAGCAAGGGAAGGCAGAAGGCAGAGAGCACTGCACACAAAGCAGTTTAGAGACTGGAAACAGGTAATTACTTTAAAAAAATCTTTTTAGCCAAAATATGCTCATAAAAGCAACACAATTTAAAAGGAGATTTGATAAATGTTTATAAATATCTGAGGGCTGAGTGTCAAGAGGAAAGGAACAGCCTCTTCTCACTCGTGCCCTGTGATAGGACAAGGGGGAATGGATATAAGCTGGAGCACAAGAGGTTCCACCTT
>JANIJG010015247.1:0-20996 GCA_024611175.1 Megaceryle torquata | reverse complement strand
CAGCAGCGATTTTTACCACCGCACTTTGGGGCTTCTAGATTTGCCCCCCCCCCCCCCGCCCCAGCTTTTCCTCGTAGCACAACCAGAAGTTATAGATGTGCTGAAATAATGCTGAGAGTGTCCAGAAGCTGCAAATAGCCGCAAGCTACCAGAAGAACAAATGTACCTATTTGAATTTTGCGAGCACTGCAATTAGGTATTTTATTTAGCACTGCACAGTAACTTGAAAGGAAATCCAGAATTCAAACCACCAGCAATAAATAAGCAGCTTTTTATTTTCCTTTCATTGTCATGAAAAGTTGAGCATGTTTTCTGTTGAGAAATTCTGCACGCGGCTCCCAATTACAGGCATTTGCATTTATATTGTTGGAACACAGAGCTTCTAAAATCAATATTAACACGCTTAAAGAAAAAGACATCGGCACCCTGTCCCTCCCCTCAGCTGCGCCCCAAACAGCCTAACAATAGCAACCTACAGAGCCAGAGGCTTTCACATATCCATTACCAGGTCCACTCCCTTTACAACAATCCTGCATTTATGATTTCACGGTACTTCAAGCAAATCTATGTGACAACTTGCTCAGAATTCTTGTCTCTTAAAAACAACAATAACAACGCTCCCAAAAACCAGAGGTCCCAGGTGGACGCCTCCCATGCGACCTGGCTGTCCCAGGCCAGCGGGCTGAGCAGCAGCAGGAGGCTGCAGGGTAAGTGGGGAAGGGCTAGGGACTTCCTTTTAAAAGGGATTTGAAAAATTCATAAGGACATGTGACAGCACTGCTATAAACCAGCCTTTCCTTACCCAACTGTCCTAAATGAAACTCCCCTCCCTTTAACACCAGAGCAGGGATGCACAAATTCAGCTGCCTTGATCTTCTTGCTAATAAAAGAAATGAACAAGCACACGACTATAGTCTCCAAATAATTTCCTCTAACAAAAAGAGCTCTGCAGTTCAGAGAAGAAAGCATCTAAGTTGCACTAATTCCCACAGAGGAATCTTTTTGCTTATCCTCTTGGATCTGGGGAGCACTAACGTTATCAGCCGAGAAGAATACAGTGCCCAGCAAGAACTTCCTGGCTCTCAGAAGCTTCTAATCCAGAAGCCCAGGTACAAAGTGGACAGGGCACACTTCAGGACACGGAGTTATATATTTGATGAAGACCATGTGGCCTATTCAGTTCAAAAACTACCAGAGAATAATTTATCCCTTACTTCCACCCCCACGTGAAGAAGTTTAATAAACACAAGAATAAAAGATGCCCATAAAAATCAGAGCTGACTGTTCAAAATGCAATAAAAACAAGCAGAGGCCGTTGAGAGAAAGAGATTATTTCTGATAAGGAAAACCATAAAACTTCCTACTGAAAGATCCCTTTACACCTTCAAAAAAGCTAAGGGTAGAAGAGGCAAGGGAGTCTCTGTGGAGGGACACGGCCACAGCACCAGCTCGTTTTGTTCAGGGATGCTTTTCCACCCCCCCTCTTTAAAGGGAAAAAAAAAAAAAAAAAGAAAAAAGTCATTT
Organism: Megaceryle torquata; assembly: GCA_024611175.1. Classification (NCBI taxonomy): domain Eukaryota; kingdom Metazoa; phylum Chordata; class Aves; order Coraciiformes; family Cerylidae; genus Megaceryle; species Megaceryle torquata. The sequence goes on along the minus strand of JANIJG010015247.1, from coordinate 19,472 downwards.
TATGCACAAGGAGCTTATTTCTTAAACAAACACTCGTGTTTTTGATTTACACCACGGGCTGCTCCTAAATAATTTATGGCGGGTTAAATTTATTGCACAGCCCTGGCTGGCTGCAAATTCGAATTGCCAAATAATTAGATTTTAGGGCAATGCTTATAAATTATCCGCCGATTTGTCCGGACTTGTTTGTCAGTTGCTTTGTGCTTCGGGTCATCTTTGGCATTTCGCTGTTTGTGTTTTAATTGCTGATTTACACTTTGACAGATGAGAGTTGATGCCTCCAAGATCGGGGAGGGGGTGGGGGGTTGAAGAGCAGGAAGAATCAGAGCTTTTAAAGCCTTGTGATTTTCCCTTTTTTCCAAGGCAATTAAAATTGAAAATGGACATAGTAAGGACAGCGCTAGCCTAACAGATCTGCCTCCCCACTTTCCATCCTTTCCCTTAATTATTATTTTAACTAAAGCCGTTTCCAAGTGAGCAGCCTTGCACTGGCCCTCAGGGGCAGTAACCAAGATGACCTCATAGGTCTTTTCCCCACTTCTGAATTTTTATTGAAGTAACCAAAAAGGTACCATAAAGGCAACACCTCTGCAGCGAGGGGCAGCAGGACTTGTGCTGAATCCGGGCTGTGCTGACTGCCAAAGGACACCTACCTGCACCCATGGCAAGGAGCCTCTCGGTGCTTCTGTCCTGGCCGAGTTACTCTGTGTACTGATCAACCCTGTCAAAAAGTCTGGGGAAGCAGCTAACCCTCAAACCTTCTTTTTTCCCCACCATCACTTAGCTTAAAGTACACGAATTCACACACCCAACAATTTAATACATTTAAACAACAGCTACATCCCAGAGAGCGTGAAGGGAAATACACACCAAAATCAAAACACAATGCACACCAAAATCAAAACACAAGAGAACTGGCAGGAACATGGAAAGATCACTAAACACTGGGATAAGATGATGTGGAGACAAATTCTGCTGCCCTATCAGTGAATATCCAAGGTTTCTTCCTACCTCTGCTCTTAGGTGAGCCTCACTGCCTACCCCCAACACTCAGGTGCTACAGCCCAGTGTCAAAGGCTGGAAATTTGTCCTCAAAGACAAATTCTGAGTTGCATTTTGGGTTCTGCACTGGCATCAAATCTGGCTGTTATTTCCAGGTGCTTCCTTACAACTGTGAGGGTGAGAGACCATTTCTCTTTCTTTAATAGAAGTTGAAATTCTCATCTAATCACATGCCTCCAGGAGCTTGAGCTTTAAGAGAGGCATTGAGTCCATGCACCTGCCCGAGGGCAGCATCACCTCCCCCTAAATAATTTCTGACTTTGTCTAGGCTGTTTTTACAGACTCCAATAAGAGAGACTCACACGCTCCCCAGGCACTCTATCCTTCTGTTTCATTAGTCTTATCGTTGGAAAGTTTTTTCCTAATGTCTGATCAGAATTACCCTTGCTTTCCCTTGTTTAAATTCATGACCGCTCTTCCTGCCCAGAGCAGACACAGGCCACAACACTGCCTGTCTCATTTTCTCAACAGAAGACCTCATCATACATACCCTCCTTGTCACTGCACCAAGCACAACCCCAATGCCATCCAGCCTGCACTCACAGCTGCGTTTTGCAGACCACTGGTCACACCGCTTCTCTCTTTTGCACCCTCCTGAAAGAGGCTCATTTTTCTTTTTTACAAGCATGGAATCCAAGGCAAAGCACTTTCTCAGCTGAGGTCCCTTCTTAGAGGGGCAAGAAAAGGAGGATCCATGTATCTCGTAAATGACATTTCCCCCTCAACTTATCCTTGTGGTCTTTGAGCCTTCTTTCATACTTGCCATTATACCTAAAATCTTGCCAGCCGGCCCTCGAACCCTCAAACAAGGGTTTTGTGCCGTCCGGAACAAAACTTTTCTTAGTCATTTGATCCCAGGCTGGGTCCTCTCAACATCAACATCCTCTCACTTGCCAAAACTCTCAAAGCGATTTTGATCTTTCCAGCAGCACCCAGACACAAAGAAAAAGTCAGAACGTCCCTGCTCTTTCCACACCTGGGATGAGAAATATAGACCAACTTACATCAACACTGCAACTTGTTTCTTCAAGCACTACTGACATAGATATTTAACCACCCAGAAAACCTCCACCAACACAGCCAATAACAATTTAAGCTTGACAGTTTGGGGGAAGTTTAATCTCAAACCAGGTTAAAACCAGCACACAGGCATTTCCAAATATTACTTTTCCATTAGAAAATGACAACTACACTATATCCTTTTTCACATCCGCTCCTTTCTACCGCAGGCAACCAGCCTGTGCAGTCCCCATTGCAGAATTATCAAATCATTTCAAGACTCAACCTCTTCACCCAATATTGAGCAGCACAAACGATCAATGTTCCCAGCAACACTAAAACATCTGGGATGGGTAGAAAGGGCACACTAGTGCATGTAAATGAACACCCAGGGTTTTACAGACATCACGACTAGCTGCTGGTGACAGCGCGTTTCTTCCCAAGGGGAGGAACTAAGGAACATAACGAAGAGCTCATTTGCCAGCTAACAAGTGCACGGACCAACAACTACGACACGGGGATGGCTGCACAGCCAGCTTGGCACAAAGGGGAAGAAAAGCACAATACCTGGGCACGTCCTGTGCCCTTCTCACCAAAACAGCCGAGCTGCACTTTCTCATTCTCAGGAAGGTTTTGTTCAAAGCTAAGAAAAGCCCCTCAATGCAGCAAAGACCGTTCCTCAGGAACCAGAGCAGCCTGCAGCGGGGCATCCCTGTGTAGCAGTAGATAGATGCCCCACCACAGAACACTGTCCGTTTTTAAAACATCCCACTGGAAGGGATGCAAAATACTCCCTCTGCCTCCGAGGCTGCAGAAGAGCAGCAGACACACGCTGCCCATCAGCGACGGTACCGGGCCGTACGCACAGCAGGACAAGCTCAGCGAACGTACAAAGCTGTGGCACCCGTTCCCATCACTGCAGAAACTCACGTGGCGTGAACATTTCCAGCAGCACCTTTACAGAGAGGCGAACAAACCTTCAAACACGATACAGCAGACGTACACATTCCTGAGCTAGCCTGGATCTTTTCTTTTCAGGGTGACTGCGGCTCAACTACTTTCTGCTGTAACAACAAGTCTACTTAACTTTGCAACTTGTCACCTAAACAACGTGTAATGTTTGCCCAGCTAAGGATACAGCGTTCAAACAGCACAGGTAGGGAACTGCACACCGGGATGCGTAACTGATGAGGGGGCTTGGCACACTGCGAGGGAAAGGGCAACGTGACTGATTGCTGTAAAGGAGTCATCACCCTGTCAACAGCCAGCCGAAAGCTAAGCAGGTTGGGTCAGGTTAGGACTGCAGCAATTGGCCACCTGAGTGCCTTGGTATTTTAGGCTTGTTCCTACAATAATGCTGGGTTTAGATCTTTAAATAAGAAATTGCTTTGATTTTTTTTTTTTTCTCCATACATCGGACGTCTTGTCTGGTGGTCTCGTGGTTGCGTTCTCCAGGAGATCTGGGTTCAGTAACTGTTCATGTTCTCTAGCTCATCAGGCTTTAAATAAATACAGCTAATTCTGTTGCCTGAAGCCATAACCCACCCTGTAAGATTCATACAGATCACAGCAAGGTTGCCCCACATACTGGGAGAATGAGGGAGGACTCCAAAGCAACACGAGTGCCACAGAGAATGCAGCACCGCACCTGGTGTCTCAGAACCTGCAGAAGCCTCTCCAAAACCTCGGTCTTCTCTATCTTTTAAAATAATCTTCCTCATATTGGTCAACATAAGACTTCACAACAGTTCAACAGAATTGGAGTGAACGTGCAGACACGTGCATTGGAATGCACACGACATACAGAAACTACGATCAAAAAGAACAGCTTATCTTCCATTTCAGATGCACCTTGGAGGATTTTGAGCTATAGATATTCACGTGCTCTTTGGAAACATTTTTTTAACTGTTCAGAGGGAGTAGCTATAAGGCCTCAAAAAGTTGGGTTTTTTTTCAAAAGATTGTTCAAAAAAAAAAAAAACATGACCAGAAAACCCAAATCTGAAATGGCTTTTATACTATTCCCTGCCACTCTAGGAACTTAAAGCATTCTGACATAAGAAGAATGGCATAACAGCCATAACTGGCAAAGAGACTGTAAGTATATTTTTTTACTTACTTTTCTTAGAAAAAAAAAAAAAGGCAAAAAAGAAAAGAAAAGTTTAATTCACAATTACATGCATCTTTAATGGCATTCCTCTAGGAACAACACTGTAAGAAACTGAATTGAGAACTAGGTATTTAAACCTACACCCAAGCCTAAGCTGCATGAAGACAGGTAATTGCAGATTAATATTCCACTGTTATACTTATGCACAAGAGTGACGAGTTAAAGTTGCCATGGGAAACAAGCCTGAATTTCTTCACTTTTCAGCAATTCACGATCACCCTTAATAAAGGTTTTGGCAGGTGACTTCTAATGCACTGAGCTTAACAGCCACACAAAAACCATGCCAGAAGAAAGCTGCTACGTGGGGACGTCTAGATAGACTAGGCAGGCGTGGGCACATCTCCAATATCCGCCTCTGGGTAAGATTGTCACAATCTCCATTACTGTGTGAGCCACCTTCTGCACTCCCATCCTGGCCCTCAGCTAGGATTGCCTTGATACAGGCTCCACAGACATCTCAAAACAGCACAGAAGAAACCTTGCGGAGGACCAGCAGTGCCTCCGTAACCTCTTTCCACAGTAAGCTTGTGACTTCAGGGACACATTCATCCTAGAAACTCCTCTGAGCCCAGGCTATGGCTCCCAAGGTGGCATGTCCATCCTCTGTCTATTGACCCTGAGCAGGGAGCTCAGCAGGACCTGCACATCTGCTGCTCCTGCCTAAATCTGGTGAAAATCAACATCTATTCCCATTACAAGGTCAGTCTATAAATCAGTGTCCCAGGAGCAGATACACATCACTCAGTTGTCCCTGCCACGGGAATAAGATCAGGGTAGAGCAGTACAGGCAGTGGAGAGGCAGCGATCGCTGCGGCCACTCCAGCTGCACCAGCCCGTGACCACACGATGGATGTTGAGGGGAAAACACCTTTAATGCTCTTTTACCCTAGCACTCAAGGAAACACAGCCTGAACCCAAGTTGAACCTCGTCATGCATTTGTACTTCATATTATCTTAGAGGAGGACTGGCTCCCCTTTGTTAATATGCTTTTGCCAATCAGGAAATATACTGTGATCATCCAGATTTACACTTAAATTAGTAACTGAACATGTGCTTATTCATAGTCTGAGTTTATGGGTTTATGTTGAAATGGTGAGGGATGTTCTGTATTAGTAGTACGTCCAGCTTCATGTGCCAGCAATTATAATTCAAAATGCCCCCAAAATAACATTCAAAATGCATGCTAAACAAACTTGAGATATGTAGGATACACTAAAGAAAAATATTCAAGGTATTTTTGAATTTAAACTGTGCTGTTTAAGAGAAGAAGGAAAATACTGTCTGTAAACAATTTATTCCCCTGCCTCTGGTCACAACCTCTTTCAGCAATTAGAAGATCTGCACATTTCATGTCTTCTTCTTAAAGGGAGCTTGGAAGAGGCAAATTTCTAATTCCCAGCTGATTATCAAATTAGAGTGAATCTGAGACCCCAAAGTCAAGTACCTGAAAAAACTGACATGACAACAAAGCAACTTCATCACTGCAAAAAGCTCCTTTAGCAGCCTAGCAACTCCTCGGTCTAGCTTCAGGTCAGGGGTCTGACACTCTTTTACACTTCCACGCAGCAGACATACAAAGCTTGAATTTCATTTGGTTTTCATTTAAGTGGCTTTAATGGATTATAGTAGAGATTGACATCCTATGTAAAAGCCTAATTTTAAATCCAGGTTTGAACAGATCTGGTTTCTACCTTCAGACCTCTTATGTCTAAAAAGAAAAAAAAAAACCCAAACATTGCTTTCATCCACTCTGCTGAAGTTGAGGGCAAGACAGTTGGCTTGCTGACCGACAGAGGCACACCCGGTCGCTGCACTCATAAAAGGCAGGCAGGCAGGGATCCGAGCCTGGGGTGCTCCTCAGCAGCCACTGAAAGCACTGACCATCATAAACACTGGTGGATACAAGGACAAAGGGCCAGAAGAGCGAGACTCCCACTTATTAATGCATCTTCTCTTGTGTAGCTGAAGCACCATATGCAGCCAGCTCTACAAGCTGACAGCGTGTAAGAGCAGCAGGTACTTGTAACCTCTTAGCAGACAGTAAAGGAAAAAAAGTCAAGAGTTAGAGCTGAAAAAATGAAGCACACTACCAGCATCGTGGTCTGAGGTCCATCACCCTCCGCAGAACAACAGCTCCCACCTGACCCCCCTGGGCTTTGGATCAAAGTCCAAATGCACAAGGTGAGCTTTAAAGAGAAGTGGGGGGCCAGCCATAAACACCCCTTCCTGCCAACCCACACTCATCCTTGGCTGGCTAACACGCTACGTGACACAGCCTGGGCCTCTAGTTTTTCCGATCTATCCATCAGGGACAATGCCATTAAAACCCCCACCTTCTTTTCTCTCTGTGGTGGTTTCATTATTCATAAATATATCAAAAAAAACCACCATAAAGCTAAACTGCTTCTCTGACCATATAAACACACGCTTTGATTTAGGGGCATAGCTGCTGTGCAAAAAGATGCTACCACTCCTCTGGGGGTGTAGGGCAGGGAATACTGAAGGACCCTCCATGCCTGACCCAGAAGTGGTAAGCAAAGGGTAGAGCCACAAGCACTCAGCCAATGGAGCTACAACGCAAACAGCTTCCCAAGGGCATACCACTGTCCTTGACCCTCCTTGATCCCTATTACAGAGGCCGTACCATGAGACCTCAGAGAGAGACTGGGCAGTGTGAAAGGGAATGGAAATGAAGGAGGCTTCATGGCTCCCTGACGAGCATGAAGGACTTCCCCAGGGTAAAGCCAGCGAGGCTGCTGGCTGCAGAAGAGCACAAGTAAATAGGGTGGGAGGGGAAGCAGATGTGGCAGTCACATACCTCAGCGTAGATAAAAATACAGCTCTTTCAGTAGTTTCTGGTAAGAAGACAAAATATTTTGAAGAGCAGCTAGTGAGAAATGTGAAGTGTGCAATTTGTGAGAGTTTTAGACTGACCTGGCAAAACTTACAGCTGTGCCTACCCACTTAAAGTAACCTGGATCACAGCTTAGCTCGGGATGTGCAGCCTCCTCATCAAATCTCAACGCATTTGAATTTTACTGCATCTAGACTTCTATTCTGCAGGTATTAAAACAAAAGCAGAAAAAGGATCGGGATCACAGTGAAGATCAGCACCTTGCCATTCCTAGCTCCCAGGTCTGTCTTCAGACCAAACCTCCAAACCTGTCTGCCACTGCTCCAGGGAAAGATCCTGCCACTGAAACTGCACAGAACACTGCGCAAATACAGTGTGTTCACCATGCTGTACAGCCCAGCAGGGAAGAGGGCAAAAGCCAGGCTAGACAGCAAATAGGTGAGATGCAGGCAGGGGTATCAACTAAAGTCTCCTATTTGTAAAGTTGCCCGATTCCGGCAGGGACCTTCCCCTGTTCCAACTACACCGATTCCCATGCAGCAAGAGTAATTTCTTAATTTGTCAAACTAATCCCTTGGTGAGGATGGGAGGGACCGACAGCCCTTTCCGCACACGATACGATGCGGATGGGCACTGAACACAGCAGGCTGGAAAAACAACACTGAAGAGCATCTCCACGTTAAAGGTGCCATCTCACCAACAAAATATACAGCGGATCTGCATTGGCCCAGACCATTACTTTCCCTGGCAAGGACTTGGGGACAAAGCTCCTTAAAACAGTAGTAATCGTATTCCACTCATGCTCCTTTTTACTGCCAGCCGTAAACTACCTCCACATGCATCATGGTTTTGCATCAAAATGCACACAGACCAAGCCCATATCCAAAGGGACAAGGTAGATCCAATTTACAGCTTTGACAGGTCTGTGCACCCGAGGCAGGGAGTGCAGGAAACAGCCTGACACCTCACTTGGAGAGCAGTGAAGACCCCGCTAGCAGAATTGGATGCAGAGCCACAACAGCCTCCCACAAACAGCCAGCAGAAGAGCAGGGAGTTTGCTGTCCATTCTTCAAGGACCACGAGAGGCGGGCGGCACTCACCAAGGCGCTGCTGGGGAACAGAGGACTCGAGCTTGATCCCAACTTGAAGTATCCCTTAGAGACTAGAAATTTTGTCTGTTACCAACCAATTATCAGGTGTGGTGTTGGTTGGGTTTGGTTGTTTTTTTTTTTTTTTTTTTAGCAGAGTTTTCTAATTTAACTAGAACACCTGGGCCTGGTCTGCTGACAACATTAAATATATTTACTAATACGCTCTACACTACTAGGGAAGAACTGTCTGCAGAAAAACCTCTCTACTTCATCTGGGTCTCTTTATGTGTCAAGTGCTAGGGCACAGGAAAAAAATCTCTCTGAAACTCAACACTTTGTCTCACTACACTCCAGACTGAACACCCAAGACAGATAACTTAGCAAGATCAAATAGCTCCAAACTATCGTTCTTTGCTACTTACAAACACCATTATGTTGCACATATTCATATCATTCAAACTTGTGCTAGTTTCAGCTGGGATAGACCTAGTATTTCTTTTTAGTAGTCAGAATAGTGCTGTGTTTTGGATTCAGTATGAGGTTTGGTATGAGAAGAATGCTGATAATGTACTGATGTTTTCAGTTGCTAAGCAATCAAGGACTTCTCAACTTCCCATGTCTTGTTAGTGTTCAGGTGCATAAGAACCTGGGAGGAAGAACAGCCAGAGCAACGACCCAAAATCAGCCAATGGAATGTTCCATATCATATAATGTCATGTCCAGTATATAGATAAGGGCTGGCCAGGAAGCTTGGGCTCTTTCAGAATTGTTTCAGGATTTTTGTTCCTCTGGGATCAGTAGCCAGGAACAGGCTGGGTATTGGTTGGTGTGTGGTGAGCAACTGCACTGTGCATCACTAGTTTGTATATTTTATCACTGCTATTATTATTATTCATTATATTTTATTTTACTCCCATTATTAAATTGTTTCTTTCTCATCATATGAGTCTCCTTACCTTTACCCCTCCAATTCTCTCCTCCATCCCCCAAGGCAGGGGAGCGTGGGTGAGTGGCTGCGTGGTGTTCGGCTGATGGTCAGGTTTAAACCATGACAAAACTATTCTTTTCCTAAAGCTGTCTGCTTATCAAAGCCTTTTTCCTTTCAGAATCAAACAAGGCTGCCACGAGTACTCTAACTAATGCAGGTGCCCCATCAAAAAATTTGTAGGCCCTCCCAGTTCAGGCAGTGGACAAGCATACAGGACTTAAGGGTGTTCTCAGGAACGCGCGAATTCTCGCTTCCGTGATGGAAATCAGGCTCCTTCCTTTCATCCCCACCGAACAGTCCTGGCACTGCTTCTGAGAGAGCAGGTGACTGCCAAGAGCCCTAGTGGACCAGCAACAGAAAGGAGGTGGGACAAACCAGAGAAAACAAGTGAGCCAGCACTGTGCCTTTTCCTTCCACCTCTCAGAACAGCAGCAACTTGCAAGGGGATAATTAACAGGATTGATTGTTTACCTGAGGATGAATCTGTGGTTTGTCACACGTAGCCTCAAAATCCAGCACTAAGAAGTAGTGATATCTCTGTGGAGGGAAGGATGACATTGCTGCCATGGAAGCTCCAAAGCCGTGGGACGCCAGTTTCCTGCTTACGATGGAGCTATACCCTTTGAGAAGACCAGCGGGGAGGAGGCAGCACACAGCTTGTCTTGCCCTTGGAAGTAAGTTTTGGGAAAACTTTGCTGCTCCAGTATGGAGGAGTGCTATCATTGAACATCCAGAAGCATCTGAAACTGAAGAGAGACTCATGTTACTCATGCACACAAACATCTCATCTCATCTCTGCTAGTATCTCTTCACTGTCCTCCTCTGACAGGGATTTCCTCAGTGCTTCCTGGGGAAGGTTCCAGCATTGCAAACCTGAAATAACACAGTAACCTGCTCTGAGCATGACAGGTGACATTTGGACTGAACTTAAGGTGTCCAAAATCACAGGCAACTGGAAATTAACCTCTGCAAACAGCTCTAAATTAAGAGCTATGAGACAGTCATGGCTCCAGGCACCAGATGACACACCCCTGCTGAACCTTATCATAGCAGAACACAACACAAGCCACATATCACACAGAAAATCTGATCTAAACCCCACTGAATTTTCTGAGGAGGCCTTTCATCTTTTCATACACAATGAAACTTCTGATACACGGTAGGAATTAAATACAGCAATACACATATCAACACCACAACTGATCCAAACAGCTTGGCCCTGAAATATCTGTTAGTTGCACTGCAACCTCCCACTTCCATCACAAGTCTCCACGTCTGCTGGCTGGATGGCTCCTCCCCAGGGAAGCTCTCATTTGCTCTGCGTACGAGGTTCCCAGAGAGGTGATTCTAGTGCTACACTCCATTTCCTCAGATATTTCTCAGAGGAGGATATCAGTTCAACAAACCCACAGGTGAACTGCGTAGCCAGTAAAATGCAAGCAGGACTCTAAAGGTTACAATCTCCCATCAAAAGAAATACCTCACCTGGCCACCACCTTCTGATGCTTCTATTTAAGAAATTACATAATCCACGTGAGACTACCTGGATTTCCCCCTCTATCCTTTTTCTTTTAAAATACTGCAGAAAAAAACAAACTTGGCAGGACTGTCACTGCCCAAGGCAGGTCAGCCTCAGGGCTGTTAATAGATTTACTGGGATGAGAGCTGGAGCCCAGCTCACGGAGGTGTTACGTAGGTGGGTACAGCAACCGACAGCAAAGCAGATGAACTGCGACAACCAGCACTCTCGAAGAAGGGTACGAGTACCCCCTAACTGTATCTATACACACACCTCACTGCACAAATAGCTAAATCCATCCCCACAGTTGATCCAGCTCCACTGCACCACGTGCCAGCCACCCGCCTGGCTCCTGAGGCCAGCCTCCCCACGCCTGCGCTCGCTCGTCGCTCTGCCGCGACGCGCTGGACGCACCTGACGCGAGACGCGGAGCCGACCCGGGCGAGGCGAAACACAGGACCCGTCGCGCGCGAAGTCGCTGTTTGCACAAAAGACAGCGTTTGCTCTCTCCCATCCGTTAGTCTGTCAGGTAAATAATGCACGTGCCAAAACACACACTTAATGAGGTAAATAATATGCCTTGAGTAACGGCTAAATCTGTATTTACCTGCGAGACCAGAGAAACTTGGAAGGACCAGATTAGGAGATAATTGCAGCTGAGCAGGTTGTGCGCTTCGAGTAAACATGCATTTGGTAACCTTCCCGAGGTTTTGAGTGAAAGGCAAAAACCAAAGGAGCTGAGATGTTTGAGACTGAGGCAGCACCCATGCTGCCAATTCCACGGCGTAAATACATCCACACCTTGCAGCTCTCACGTTCTGGGGGGCTGCTTGTTTCACTAAAGCTGCGTGCCAGGCAGCAGGTACTAGGGAAACTGAAAACTCACGTTACAAAACCGTAATGAAGAGCCCAACATTGCATTTATCCTAAAGGGGCTCAGTTCTACCCATTGCTTTTCCATCTACAGCTTTTACTGTCGTTAATAAATGCATTACAGTCAAATAGAAGTTAGTTATATTCACTTCTAACCTGCCCCAGATAAAGAGATATTTAAGGTATACGTGCTTTAAATCTTAAAGCTACCAGCTATGAATTTAAAGGCCCATCACAGCAAATATCTCAGAATAAGGCAGTTGTAAGTTAGCTGCAGTAAAACCTGGTCTTTAGCTTACTGCATAAAGTAAAATACACAGGTGGAGTGGGGGAAGCAGGCAGGCTCCAACCCCTGTATCAAGTACAGGCAATAAAGCGTACGTTATCCACCCATAGACAGCAAGATCCGTCCTTCTCTAACCTATCTCAGCTGGCAAGACCAGGGCACCAGACACAAACCCGCAAGGCTTGTTCATGCTGGCCCACACCACACACAGTGGGTTTGAGATTCCCAAGCCACCGAGTCTGCAGGGCAAAGGTAAACCGGCCGCCTCGGCAGGAGCCAGGCACGTCACCGCGTGGACACGGCAGCACCACTCCAGACCCTGGCAGGTCTGCGTCGCCCCGGCACCGTGGGACATCAGCAGAGGGAAAGAACAGCCAACATCCAGTGCCTGTTTTCACCAACTTCAGCAGGTGGCCCACATCTAACACTGGGATCAGGTGGCCCACATCTAACACCGGGATCAGGCTCCCCATCCTCAAAGCAGCCTCCCCCCCACTCTCCCATGTAGCAGAGGGAGCAACGCTCCGAACAGAGGTGTGTGCATGGGCACTGCACATCGAATCCCCGACACAGGCAGCATACAAATAAGAGCAACCCCACCGCACACCTGCACCTTCAGCCAAATGAAGTTTTAACTGCGTGTTTACCCAGCCACTGCTCTAGGTGCCCTGGGAAGACCTCACATCATCTTCTTTGGCAAGGTCAAAGTGCCTCAGAGCACAAGATAGCTGGTGAGTAAACACACTTTATTAGAAGTCATGCAAAGCATTTATAGCAGCTATGACAACGCAACGCGCTAGCAATGATCCCGTATTTCCAGCGGGCAACAATGCAAGCAACACAGCTTCAAAAATTAGAACCCCGGCTCTATCCATATAAATCCACATGTTCAGTGATTCTGTTTCCAAACTTACATAAACCACCACATATGTATTTCTTATGCACGCAGGGTCAGATTATAATCTCAGACAGTGCAAGCTGTCACATCTGGCACTCAACCCTCCCAGGTTAATATTTCATATCACACAGCTCCAATTCCTTACACAGATACGTATGAAACATAATGGGACCATGAACTGAGGCCGGACCTCAGGAATTATTTTGACAGATTGTACACAGACCTAGGAAAATGTGACAGCACTTTACATTTGCAACACCCAGTAACACAGGAAATGACCAGGTGTGGTGGGCTTCAGCTGGAAGATAAAGTTCGTATTATGTGCTGTATAACAGCACGTGCCACACGTGACATCACCGGCTACAATCACCAAACACAGAATCACAGAATGTTAGGGGCTGGAAGGGACCTCGAAAGACCATCTAGTCCAACCCCCCTGCCAGAGCAAATGCAGAGAATGTCTTTGAAAAATAGCTAAAAAAAAAATTAAAATAAATTAATCTCTGGACATCAGCCACAGGTAACAGGACAAGCTGAGGCTGACCATAGCTCTCGCTTGGTAGCGGTCCAAGCACACAGTACTAAAGCCCAACAGTTTGATCACCAGCAAGTAAGGAAAGCCAGGAGAAAGGCAAGTGCCAGCTGTAGCCACCAGCCTGCCAGGAGCCCCACCGAGTGCGAAGCGGAGAATTTGCACTGGCAGCTGTCACACTCCAGGCTTCCGCCGGGGAAGCCACTTAGGGGCAACCACAAGTGGCAAGGAACAAGATGGGGAACTCCCACCACATGAGGAACACTGGTGACAAAAGCCAGCAGGGCATTCCCAGTGCTCTCCCCCACCTGCGGGACAGCCCCAATGCACACGCAGAGGCGTGCACCACGTTGGCAGCAAGAGGACTCAAATTAATCACTGGCAAGACAAACTGACCTATAAACTTGATCTTAATGGGCTCTCTGCATATAATCTTAATATTTAATTTTTACCACCACATCTACTTAAAATCCCCTGGCAGCAAGCAAAGGTCTAACTTTAACAGTGTGCCTTTAACCCCAAAGTATTCCCCTTCACTGGCCAGTTCGATAAGCTGATGTAGGAAGGGGGCAAGAAGACAAAACACCTGAGTTCAGGTTGGAGGGGTGACCTAAGAAATGATGTGCTCCATTTGCACATTCAGTTGCTTCTTTCTGGCAATATGGCACTCCATATTAAAAACTAAAGAAACAAAACCAAATCCCCACACTAACCTAAAGGACAGGACAAACTAAAGATAAAAAATAAAGCAAGCTTTGAGAGTCACATACTTTGGCTTATTCCCTGTGCAAAGCCTGGCTAGGGGCAGCCGTGTCTCCCGGCCTCAACACACAACTGAACTCAATGCTGGAGCAACTGAAACCAATCTGAAATGTAAGTCAGGTTTGTCTTATTACAGTGTCTTGTTTTATTCGATTATAAATGTAAAGAGTAAAAAGCTAGGGTAATAAAAATGCTTTTTTTGTAGAACAAAATTGCATACATTTAGCAACACCCGGAACAGAGGATAACAAAAAACACAGGGCTTCCATTTTGGTAGCTGTTCAAACGCACATTCATGAGCGAGCCCCCCTTTCAGTTGTGTGAAGATGTAATTGAAGAACAATAGAAATATCTTTCTGGTTTTTTTTATATCAAACTTAGCCTAACCCCTAGTATTTCAATAGATGTACTACAGGCCAAAAATGACAGCCTCTGGCTAGACTGCGAGGTAGGAAACAAGAGACTACGACCAAAACCAGCTTCTCCACTTTTGCCATCCAAACTTGAAACAAACAACAACAAAAAAAACCAAAACCCAACCACAAAACAAACAACAAAACACAAAACTTTTAGAACTGTTTTAATAATGTAACAATTTTAGACAGGTCAATTTGCTTCTTTAATTTGTTAACCTCACAGCGTCAGCCCTTGAATGTGAATCCAGTACTCTGACGGTTGCACTCCCTTCACTTTCAGCTGGCTTTGTCTCCAGCACTGCCAGACAACCAAGGCCATATTTTGAGAAATTTGTAACGTAACCTTCCCCCAAAGCATTGCCACAGGATGCCTGGATGCTGTCCCATCATTACTCAGCTCCGATACAACTTGGGTTTCACAGCACTCCGCAATCGCACTCAGCCTCTTCCCGCTACAGATGAGGAGGTCCCTGTTCTCCAGAACTTACAGTCTAAAATTAGATGCAATACAAGTGAGGGTAACAGCAGAGGGTGAGGGTTACAGGAGCAACGTCTCATTCAAGAGACACGTGCATCTCAGCAGTTCAATTAAAAAAAATATTATATATAGGCACAGGCTTCACTCTATATGGCCGCTATGGAAGAGGTCAGTGAACACAGAAAGGGTTGACTAAAGGATGGAGGGCACTCCTGGGTTAAGGAAGGGGTCTCCCATTTCTTGATCGCATTCTTCCCACTGCATTCCTTGGCTGATATGTACAAGGCACCATCAGCTAGGTCAGAGCACCAGAGTCTCTTCCATTGTGACATCACAGACACGATGGCTTGTGAGATCACAATGAGCGAGGCTGAAGGCGCTGATTACTCAGGGAAGCACTTGCTGGGGCTATCGCATCCTACGAGGCTGGGAAACAAACAGATCTCTGTTTACTTGACAACGGTGAAACCCACACAAGACTCCACACCAGCAGGACGTGAACTCGTCCAAGCAGACCACCCAGAAGCCATCCCAAAGATGCACAGTACAATTCCACTCCAATTGTATTAGGCCACCTCTGCTAGGCAACCCCCTTTCATCAGCTCGACTGGTCTCCTACGACAGGCTTTGCTGGGTATTTTTAAACCTTCTCCAAGAGTAACTGTGGATAAGCAAACAGGTCTAAGGTGGAGTCTGAAGAAGTTCCACGGAGTAAAGGACTGGTCACTTAAGAGGAAGTGTACAGGAAGGAAACAACAAAAATTCAAACAAAGAAGCAAGACCAGAGATGTGTGCAGCAAAAGACTGGGAAGTTGCAGTGGAAGAGCAAAGTTGGTATTGAGGAAAAAGAGCAGTCACAGAGGATTGGACCAAGAATCCTCCAGTCCAGTCTCATGCCTCTGAATGGGAGACACAAGAAAATGCACAAGGGTGAAGCTACACAAATGGGGGTTAACTGAGCCAATAGTTCTGGGAGGCCAAAAGGAGGCAGGCCTGTCCTTCCCTCTTGGTCTTGCTCTCCTGCTGATTATCTTACACTGGGTCCTGAGCTTGTCTGGCTCCTCTGAGCTAATTCAACCACTGGAACCTATAAAAGGACTAATGCAGCCAGAATAAAACACAGTTAAAACAAGAGTTTCCTGATGGTTTAGGGAGACAAATCCACTCAGGGCCAGGCTGGATGAGTGCCAAAGCTCAAAGGAGAGGATGGGCCCAGGCTAGCAGAAGCAGGAGGGAGATGAGCCATTTGGAGCCACTGGTTGGCTCAGCTGCTCACCAAGCCGCATGCTTAGACCAGGACACAGACACCTGGGATGGTGTGCGTGGCACTTCAGGAAAAGGAGAAGGTGCCTTGGCTCTAGCAGCATCAACACATAAAACCTGAAGTCAGAAAGCACATCGGACCATCCTGTCTGAACCTTATCTCATGCTGGCCATAAAGTTTCCACTTCATGACTCCTGAATTGAGCACAAAGGCTTGAACATCTTTCAATAAAAAAGGTTCTGGCCTTGAATTGCAGCATCAAGTATGGAGGCTCTCCACTACCTTCAGACAGCTGGTTCCAACCATCAATCCATTCACTGTCGAAAAATAACACATCTTAGTTTTCATTCAAGCCTTCCCAGCCCTGGTCTTGGGAGCAAATTTTGAAATTTCTGGCATTTCAGTGCTCTCAATCCACAGCAGAGCTCCCAGCACCAGGAGTAAGAGCTGTAACCACCACACTTCTAGTCAGGAACAGCTACTATTGCATATTGGCCTTATTTAGTGGAAAGGAGACAGAGCAGGCCACCCTTTGTTTAATGGAATCTAGCACACATAATCACTTGATTTTTATACGCGTGAATGCCACAGTTGTTCAAACCACTTACAGAGCTGCACACCTTCATAATCTAAAAAATTAACTTGAAGGTTGACTCCCGAGAGTGCCAAATGAATCTCAGACTGGGTTCAGGGAGACAATGCTTGCATTGCTCAATACACTGGTCACTTTTGATCTTCAAAAATGAACTCCAGAAGCATTACAAGGAAGTCTGTACTTTGCCAAAGCTCTGTCCTAGTAGACAGGCAAATGCTGCAAGCAGGGCAGCAGCTACAATGGGGCACCGTTTCCAGACAAACCAGTCTCAAGGGAGCCTGGAAAACCAGCCAGGGAAGAGGCTGACCCTAATATTCAACCAGGGGAAAAAATAACTGTAACAAATACAGCTGAAATTAAAAAAAATAATAAAAAACCCACACACTGCCTTCTTTTGGGGGTTATTGATATGTCTGCAGAACATATCTGGAGAGATTAGTACTTCTCTGCTGGGATTTGGCCAGCACAAATAATTTCTCTTAGGGCAGAGAAAACCTGCTAAATGGTATCTAGCAGCAAGAAGCCAGAACCTCTGCTCTAGGTTACCCTTTGAGAGCCACAGCTTGTCCTCTTCTCCCCTCACTCCCCTGCTTGCCATTGCACCGTGTCGGTCTACTGGCTCAGCACTACTAGAGGAAAACACCAGGAGTCTCTGTGATGACCATTTCCAGCAATAACTCGTGCTTCTGATCCAAGGACAGACTGGTGCCAAATGCACAGTTGCTTAACAGCCTTCACATGGCCTTTTACTGGAGGTGGCTACTGGATCGATACAGGGGCAGTCAGGTGCAAAAACTTCACACATTTAAGTCTTTTCCAGAGCATCATTACCAAAATTTAAGGGAGGGAAAAAAATAATATGAAAAAAATAAAAGCATGTCCTACCAAAGTTCACAGAGCCAAAACAAGATAAGGACCGAACCAGCTGTAACTGGGCCTCCTAAAAGAAACAAACTGAAGTATCTCTCAACTGCAGAGCAGGAACTTTAGGTCACATCAGCGTATACTCAATCCAAGAACTTCTTTATTGAGCATCAAGCACACGAGCATTTTCTTTTTAATGCCTTAACAGGTTTCTCCTTTTGGATTTTGGTACCACTCAAATTTGTCTAGCTATACACACTAACTTAAAAAACCCAACAAAAAATCCCCAACAAACCAACAAAAAACCCTGCAAAACCCAACACACCATTCACACAGAGCGATCCAAAGTTTGAGAAGAACAAGAACCATAAAAGGGCCACTCTTTGAAACACAACAAGTATTTAGTCTAAGCTATAAATCAACATGAAAATTCAGTTGCAAAGGTCAGAAATCAGTACTTGAGAAGTGAAACAAAAATACCTGAACTCAAATCTCTCAAGCATACACACTGAAATTTCTAACTTTCATTTTCAGTTCTAACTAAATTTCATACAAACTGAATTTCTAACATTTTTACTTAAGAATAATTCATTCTTGGAAATAAAAGTTCAAACGTCACTTTAACATCAAGTGGTAAGAGATGCTACAATGTTGCAAAGAGCGACTAAAGGACAAATTAAATTCAAGTTACCATTAAAAAAAAAAATTAAATGCTCAAACAAGTGTCTATCAGCATCTGATGGGACAAGCACCTTTTGAGAGGTACCTGCCTGGAGCTATGTACTTCATCCTTCCCAAGGCAAACCATTAACCTATTAGAAAACTCACTGGTCCCTCACATTGCAGCTGAAAGAATACTGAGAGTTCAGACTAAGCAGCAGCTGTCAATCCACCCATTTCTAAAACGAAAAGCTCAATAAGAAAAAAAAGGAGATAAGGAAAGAAGTAGTAAAACAAATGTCAGACTTATTAGCAAACAAGCCAGCAACGAACAGGTAAACCCACCAGACACAGGGCTTGTGAAAGACAGAACATAAGGAGTCAATGACAGCTTTTCATAAATTTCAGTTTAGAAGAAACACCTGTAAGAGAACAGCAGCAAGAAAAGAAGAAATTCCTACTGCCAGTCAGGAAGCAAGTAAACAGAACCTGCACCTTCTGAAGTTTACTGCAGTCTCGAGATCTAAGAGAGGTGACCAGTTCAATCTCACGGGATAAAAAACATAGGAAAAACCACCATAATCAAACATCCTACTCGCCCATCACCTCCACATCCCAAAAAGAAGGTGAAACAAATCCTCACTGCTGCTGCCTCTCGCTCGCCCCGCGCACGCCCCCCGTTCCCCGGGCAGAAGGGTTTTTTCCCCCTTTTCAAGCTCTTAATAGCATCTGAACCCACACGGGCCGGGGCCCGGGGGGCTGCCGCCACTGCCACCCTCGAGACTTCCACCCACGGCAGAGTCCCGGGAGCGGAGGGCCCGGCAGCCCCGACCTCCGGCGGCGAGCAGCCGGGGCTCGGCTTCGAGCGGACGAGGCCACCACGCCTGCCCGCCACCGCCCCGCGCCCTCCCCCTCCGGCCGGGGCCGCCCCCTGGCCCCGACGGCCTCCCCCACACCCCCGCCCGGCCTCGGCCCGCAGCCCGCCTCGCCGCCCCGCAGCCCCGGGCCGCCCCGGCGCAGGCACCGCCGCCGCGGGGGGACAGGCCGCGCCCCATCCCTCCCACTCCCCCCAGCCCCGGGCCGGGCCTCCACCCCCCGCCCCGGGCCACGGCGGCCCCACGCCTTCGCCAGGCCTGCCGGGCCCCCGCACCGGCCGGGCC
>JANIJG010015246.1:3085-68213 GCA_024611175.1 Megaceryle torquata | reverse complement strand
CCCTGGAGACATTCAAAGTGGGGCTTGACAGAGCTCTGAGCAACCTGCTCTAGTTGAGGATGTCCCTGCTCTCAGCAGGGGATTGGACTTAATGACCTCCAGAGGCCCCTTCCAGCCCAGACATTGCTATGTTTCTATGTGACTTCTCTGAATGATAAGTTCTTTATATAAACAGTACTGTAAAAGAAAGCACAGAAATAATCAGTGGTGATAAATAGAAAAAGGATTTAGAAATTAATTTTTCTTGTAGGTAAACAATAAAGAATGTCCAGTACCTACATTTTTATATAGTATCGGGAGGCGGGATATTTTAAGGTTTATAGGTTGTGATAGTTGAAGTTTCATTTTCTTCCTCTTCTCTCCTTCTTCATTTTCCTTTCCCTACAGATAACCGTAAACACAACTTTCATCAAAGTGCTGCGGTGTTTGATCTCTGTAGAGCACCCACATCCCGAACCAAACTTGTGTGAGTGATAAGAGCTATTCACAAAGATATCAGTGTTCCCAAACTGATGATGAAAGGATACTGGATGATGTAAGGTGGGATTTTGAGTGCTAATGTCCTTTAAACCCCCTGTATGTGTGCAAAGCCTGGCTAAATGAGTGGCTGAGTGAATGCCCTTAGCTCAGAAGGAATGTGAGGCTTTGTTACAGCACCATAAGGAAAATAAACATATATGTGACATTGTATTTTCTGCCAAAGTGTCTCAGGGGCTGCCTACTGCTATGTTACAAAGTGTAGCCTGTTAGGCATTTCAGCCAAGCTGCCAACCACTGCCAGCTAAACATCAGATCTGCAGGGCAAGGGCCATGTTTTAGCCTGGATTTCTTCCCTTGGCCACTTGGGACAGAACGTTTGTGTGTATTTCATGACTATTGAAGTTGAAAAGAGATAATGAAGCAGCTTGTATAAGTTTAGAATTGATTTAGCTGACTAAATCAATAGTCAGCTATTAACTGTGTAATCATTGGCTCACTAATCTCTACTTAGTGACATAAATTTACATGGGTATTTTTAGAGGGGTTTGCCTCTGTTGCAATGATTTAAAACTTGACATGGAGTTGCAAGGAGCTCAAGTGCCGTATGGCCAACAACATCACAGAGATATTTAAATTTCAACAAAGTTAAGAAATAGAGTTGTTTTAGACCCCAGTGTCCCTTAGTAACAGCAAAACAGATCACCAGATGCTATTTATGAATTAATGTATCTTGCCAGTATGCACGCTCCAAATAATAGCAACAAAACAAGGTCCTTGGGTGAGCAAGAATCGTATAGAGATTCATTCCTGCAGGGGAAAAAGCCTTTTCCTATATGGCCTAAACTCATGCTTACATCCCCATCTTGTGGCAAAACACAATGGTTGCAAGGCAGCAAAAGAAAATTATAGTTTGTGACCTAGGGTAACCAGTTTCACAACAAACCAACCGGGATGTATAAGGCATGTCCTCTTGGCTCGGTTACTACTGTCATGTAGTTCCTAATCTCACACAGAGTCCCCTCCCTCCGCTTCTCCTACCACATCAAGAAGAGGGGACTGGGGAAAATCCTGTCTTGGTCAAAAAAAACCCAACCCAACCCAAACAAATAACTCCCCCAAAAGACAAAACATTTTTTCTATGATCTTAGCAAAATTGCATTCCAGAGACTTACTTTCAGTTTGTGTAGAAAGGGTGTCCATTCCAGCACTATGCCAACCAGTTTAGAAAATCTGCTTGCCATACATTAGGAACAATAAATATCCTCATCTCCATCCTGTCTTAGCAAGGGAGACCTGCTCTTAAATCCACTAACTTTGTAGACTGCTGGTAGGTTTTGGATAAGAGCTATAAGTAAAACAGGAGCTAAGAGATGTGGACTGCTGGGAAGATCAGAACAGGAAATGAGTCTTTTTTTCCAGAAGGCATTTTCTTGTGAGACTAGTCCTATGGATAGCAGTGAAGTTTGTACGCATGCAATTTCTCTCTGAAGCCAGTTTCCAGTTATTAGTGGTTATAGTGAGACCTGACACTGATGATTACATATTTTCACAGTGCAGCATACATCAAAAGCATCCAGAATTATTCTGAAGGTAGACTGCTTGGCCATTCCCACACTTTAGGAAAGTATTTTCTGTCCTTGGCGATATTACCAAAGTTCTTTCCTTCCCCCCTCCCCCCCCCAAATCTGGTTTGTCAAACAGATCTTTAAATAGACCTATCAGTTTGGGAAGAAAAATCTTAGGGGCTACCAAACTGACCAAGAAACCAGCTCAGCATTGCCAGCAGAGCCATTGGCACACCGCTGCTGTGGCACTCTCAATACACTCCTTGGTTGTGGGTGTCTCACTCGGAGCATAAACATTTCAACACCCCTGCCACATGGATTGTTTCACCTCTGAGTGACATATTTCAGAGCGGTTACTACTACGCTGGGTGATGAGTGTGGTCACTGACTCACGGCAAGGAAACGCAGTGTGTTGTGTTCCAAACATTGCAGAGAGTTGTGTGTTTTATCCAGTATCAGCTGCACAGAACTCAGAATCAAAGGCAACAGCTGAAATATGGAGGCATGGGAAGGTCAGAGTGTCAAAAAAACATAGCCAGCCTACAGAATAATAATAATAATAAAAATAATAATAATATTGGAAACCCTGTGAGAATAGTGATGAACTCCAAGGAGGAGGGTGAGGAAGTGGCTGGGTGGGCACCTGGCAGCCAACCAACATCAACCCGACTCATACATCACCACGCATTTGCTACTTTTCCAAGTAAGCATTTGTAGACCTTCTAGAAGCTGTATTCTCCCCAGGGTCCAAGGACTGTGGAGAGCTTGCATTGGAGATGGCTCCCACAGCATGAGGGCTTTTGTGCCCCCATATCCTCAAGGGCTGCACTTGGCCACTTCAGGGGGCTATGCATGTCACCACCCTGAGATGTCATGAGTATGCCCAGGTTTGGAGACCTCACCAAGAACAGAGATCACCAGCTCCACTCTTCCCTCTCTCTGAGTGAGGCTGGAGTTGAAGAAGCTGGGTAGTAACTTCCATTTCTGTGGCCTTGCTTTCTTGATGCAGTTTTCCCATGGTGTTTACCAGCTTTTGTAGTTTATTTGTTTAAAGAAACCAAAAAGCTTTGTTCTGAGCAAGGGTTGGGAGAGCAGTGGCGCAGGTTTTTTGGCACTACCTGCATAGGCTGAGCAGAGCTCAGAGAAGCTCTACCAGCTCCTGATGTGATTTAACCATGTCCAGGGGGAAAACCAGACCTTGGCATGCAGCAGTTCACAGGCAGAGGGCTGGACATTAATCAGAAATAGAAGAGATGGGTTAGGGCCCAGCCTGCACCTGGGCAACAAGCAAAAACAGAAAAGGGAGAAAAGTCCAGGTTAAACCCCCAAGCTCAAAAACATGTCTTCACTTCTCTGGCTTGCAAACACAGGGAGATCAGAGGCAGTGATGGATGCCTGGGAAGAGCTGTCCACAGTCCAGAGGGGTTAGAGTGAGGATGGGATCCACTGCACAAGTCCGGGTCAGCAAAGGAAGTTCTCAAAGGCTTTGTGAGACTGGGACACTGAAAAATGCTCAACAGCTTACTGCTGAAAATAAGTGAGCCTCTTGGAGATGGATGACACTTCTGTTGATGTGAGAACATTTCTACACATGACAGCGTGCGCAGTTTACACGGGATCAACGTGGCCCCAGTATTCTCAGCAGTGACATTCTTTAAAGGACTTCCCCAGGGAAGCTGCTCAAATGACTACAAAGCCAAACTTCAGCCACACCTCTGTCCCGATCCTTCCCTGTGACAAAAGGCTGCACGATGCTCTCATGCACCAGCAACTCAAACCCCACCATCTATGCACAGGTAACAATGACCTTTATCAAAAGTAAAATATTTTTACAAAGGTTCCAAAACCTCTTGCAGACAACCCCTTAAAACCTTTAATTACATCCCTGAATTCTCTTAACCCTGGTAACCCTACTAAATACAGGCTCTGCTCACTGCCTCCAACAAACAGCTACAAAAAGAATCACTGAAGACAACTTTATAAAAGCTAGTGGGTTGCAAAGTGCAGCAACAGCAATTTTACACATTACCCTTAAAAATAGCACATGCATGTAAATAGCTTCATCCCATATAGAAATAATAAATCTTGCCTGTAACACCATCCTGGGGAAAAAAAAAATACAATAGAAAAATGTTTTCAATAGATACAACTTGTCATGGGGAAAAAAACCACATTTTCCCTATAAAGTTCTATAAAGGGCACAAATGGGAGTCTACAAAATATATTAAAGAGAAATGTTTTCATCTGTTTTTAATACGTGGTTGACGAGAGGAATGTGGCCCTAGATGTAGGAGTGCTTCACAGTGTTTCTAATCCTAGTCCTGCATCAGAACAACGCATTTCAATGACAGAAAGTGTCACATCCAGGTGTATGTGAGAACCAGCTCCACTCACAGCCTGAGCTGAGCAAAGCAAGACAACTCACAATGCATTTAAAAAACCCAGATGAAGCAATCCTCCCCAAATACCCCTCCTTCCTGATTAAGCCCTGGTTACAGACACCAGCGTCACCAGTTCCCATGTATGTCACCCTCAGATCTCACCCTCTACCACTAGACTGAAACAAAAAGTTCCCCAGGACATGAATAAACTCTGTGCAAAAGCAACAACCCCATGGTTCAGCAGGTACTGTAGGTCCATTGTTGTCTTCCTGAAGGAGGTAACTGAGCTACTAGAGCAGCAAGTGCTGAGAACTTTCCCCCAGGAGGTGTCCATCCAGCCCTGCTACAAAGGATCAGACACACATGGAAACTCTCTGCCTGTTCTACACACCATGCACTTTCTCCATGAGACAGACCAGCGTGAACAGAGAATTTTCTGAATCAAGCCTGGGTTTATCCCAGGAATAATGATAAAACCAAAACCACGCAGGCACCCAAAAAGGACTCTGTGCCTTGCTGCAAACAACCACCCATGATTAGAAAGCCAAACAGTATCTCCCTCGGGTTCACCATCATCTGCAGGAAACAGCACTGGGGGATGGTCTGGGGCTCCAACAAATGCAGTGATTGATTTGAGTCAGACGTAAAAAGCTCTTATCCCACCCGCAGCCATTGGTGACACCACAGTTTCCTATCTGAGGAAACCAGACCATCCCTGGCATTTATTCTGCACTCTCAGCTCCAGGGGATGACGGGCCCTCACCAGGGTCTTTTCCTCTCAGCTCTCTTGCACAAAACCTGATCATATTTTTGCAGTCTCTTGTTCAGCAGTGAGCATGGCCACACAAAACCATCAGAATCTTACCACAGTGAATCTCGCTGTGATAGGATTAAAATAGCAGTTACCGTGGGGCTTCATCCTGTGCACAGTTCCTATCACCTGCCCTTTCATGGCTCTCAGGTGCCAATATTTCATAATACTCTTGAAACAGGCTTCAGTTTTTCTAACACAAACCAACTGCCACAGGGACTACTTGCTGGTAACTCTCTTCCAAATTTCACACTGTGGTCCAAAGCCTTGGACAGTCGCTGCTTCATCTAGGCACAAACTACAATCTCAGCAGCAGCCCAGACAGAGAGGCTGAGGAAACATCTCCTCGGAGTTTCTCCTACCTCCAGAAAGAACAGGCAGCGGCAGAGCACAGGCCACAGAAGGTTTCTTTGATACCTGCTGCTCCCCAGACAGCCCAGCTGACCACAGCCATGCTTCCCACTGGAGAGTGGCAACACAGACTGCCCTTTAAGGGCAAGAAAAAGCAACACTTTGGTGAGATGCTCCCTTGCCTTTCAGTCGCTTGACAGAGAACTATCACCCAGTTCCTCCAGTTTAAGGAGCCTTGTTTGGTCAGGTCTTAATAGCAACCTGGAAAGACTTGCCCAAAGCTCCCAGAAATCTTGTAATTGAATGATGAAATCAATGACTTCCTTTTAATGAGAGTGAGATCATATTTTATTTTTTCATTCTGCAAATTTCAAGCAAAGAGGCCTGTGCAGTTTCTCTCAGCAGCAGCCAATCTCCCCCAGAGGTGTGAGTAGAATTACTTTCAGTAACACACTCATCTTCAGGGCTTTATTTCCCAGTAACACATCATCATTCTCAGTGTTTGCCAGGGTTTATTACTATGCATTATCCATGTGAGGCCTCCAAATGACTCCTCTAAAACAGAAACCTGAGACTTTGAATTCTCTAGTTCTCACAGGAAAAACTCCTGAAGTGCTGGTAATTTCTCCCTAGGCATGGACAGGGCAAAATTTAAGAATATACAAGTCCAAAATGGCAAAAAAACCCCAACAAACCAAACAAAAAAAGCTAAGACAGAACTTAATAAAAACATCACCTGAAAAAGCAAACTAAGAATTGCAGAGGGTGTTAAATCAGACTTCTCTTGGAGTCATTTGTAGAGACACAGAGGTCTCCAATTCCACATCATGACTGTTGAAAAACACAGGATGGAAGCAAACAATCGCATGCATTGCACAGGGCAATTGCATGTGGGGGCAAAGCTGCTGCTTCAGCTCCACAGTGGGGCCTTGGCAAAGCTGCCTGATGTCCACAACCTAACTCCACCTCTAGTTTGGTTGGTAAAGGCAGCAGGGACTTTCCAGGCCTCCCCCTCTAGCTCAGTAACTGCAAGGTCCTACCTTGCCTCCATCCACAGGTAATGGTACAAAGTGGCCCTTGATCTACGTGCCTTGAAGTACAAAATAGACACATCAAGAGAAGGAACAGTCAATTGCCATTTGGTGTCTTTGTCCTGCAGGATATTGCAGCATATGTTCCTCCCAAGATGTGCCTCCATCCAGAAAGAATGCAGGGGGGCAGCTTTGAATCTGCCCCTGTACAAGTGGAAGGGAAGGGGACTGCAGGAAACCCAAGTCAGGTTTTCCCCTCCATGAGGTAACTCCCTGGAAAAAACAGCACAGCTGCTACAAAGCCCAGCCTCTTAAAAATCCCTGGAATCAGCGATGGACACACTTAACAGCCAAGACTTTAGCTCTGTCTTTACAGGAGCTTTGACAGATGAACTAGGAGGGGAAATGGGAAAGGAAGTATGGAAAGCTCTGAGGAAAAGGATCTTAGAGTCCTGGTAGACAACTTACCTTACACCTAGGGAGGAGTAACACCATGCACCAGTACAGGTCACAGGTTGACCTGCAGGAAAGCAGCTTGATGGAGAAAGACCTTGGAGTCCTGGTGGACAATGAACTCTCCATGGAACAGCAATGTGCCCTTGTGGCCAGGAAGGCCAAGGGTATCCTGGGGTGCATAAAGAAGAGTGTGGACAGCAGGTTGAGGGAGGTTGTCCTCCCCCTCTGCACTAGTAAGACCACATCTGGAGTATTGTGTTGAGTTCTTTTCTCCCCAGCTCAGGAGAGACTGGGAAGTAATAGAGTCCAACAGAGGCTATGAGGATGATGAAGGGACTGGAACATCTCTTAAAAGGAAAGGCTGAGAGACCTGGGGCTGTTTAGCCTGGAGAAGACTGAAAGAGGATCTTTTTAATGTTTACGAATATCTGAAGGGTGGGTGTCAAGTAGTAGAAGGGACCAGTTTCTTTTCAGTGGTGGCCTGGGATAGGAGAAAGGGCAATGGTCACAAACTGGAACAGAGGAAATTCCACCTCAACATGAGGAAGAACTTCTTTCCTGTGAGGGTGACGGAGCCTGGTACAGGCTGCCCAGGAAGGTTGTGGAGTCTCCTTCTCTGGAGAGGCCCAAACCCACCTGAATGTGATCCTGTGTAATGTGCTCTGGGCAAACCTGCTTTAGGGGGGTGGTTGGACTGGATGATCTGTGGAGGTCCCTTCCAACTCCAATGATTCTGTGATTTTGTGGAAGGGGAGGAGGGAAGGGGAAAGGAGGAGGGAAAAGGATAGAGGACTTGTTTCTTCAAGGAAATATGAAGGAAAGATAATTGTTTCTCACTTCGACTTAAGACTGAAGGAGACTAGTTCAAGCACTTGCTGTCAAGCTGTCCTGAAAAAAAAAGCAATCCCATTTTTACAATAACCACAGACTTCTTATGCAAAAGCGCAAACCTCCCGACACAAACAGCACTTGAAATTAATTTGTCTGCTTACACACTTATGCACAGGGAACTGGCGATGCCTCCTCAGATCTCCACAGAACATTTGTCTCCAAGCTGCCTATGCAGGTCAGAGAGGCAGCATGAACAGCTGAGAAGCAGAACATACTGGTTAAAGGTTTGGAGGCAATGGGGGTGCCTGGGGTGGGATTTTTCAGAGGGGTTTTGTTTGTTTTTACTGTCGAGGCATGGGATCTTCTCCAAAGCACACAAGAGAAAATAAAAGTGAATTTGCCTTTTTCTGTCAACTTGGCATATTTTCTTCTCCAAGAAACTGAGTGATGGAGTCAGGCATAATTTAGTCTTGCAGCTTTATCATCTGCGATTGGAAAGGAAAGGGCAGGATTACACCTACCTAACAAACGCAGCCGTGCCGGCCAAACACCAGGCAAGAGCCACACCAGCACGAACCTACCCTTCAGGGCACCTGTTTTAAGGAACTCTGGTCCAGCCGTAAGCGGCACGGTCTCAGCCACGCCGGCGCTGCCAAGCAGGGACTCTCAGCCCCAGCGG
This sequence comes from Megaceryle torquata, assembly GCA_024611175.1. Taxonomy (NCBI): domain Eukaryota; kingdom Metazoa; phylum Chordata; class Aves; order Coraciiformes; family Cerylidae; genus Megaceryle; species Megaceryle torquata. The sequence goes on along the minus strand of JANIJG010015246.1, from coordinate 59,628 downwards.
GTCCTCCGGCGGAAGCAGAAACAGGGGGTCCCCGGCCTCCACCTCCGCACCCCAGGGGCCCCTCCCCAGCCCTCCCATTTTAGCACCAGACAGCGCTTCGGGCAACAGGCCCCCACCCCGGGGCCGCGCTCTCGGCAGGGCCTACGGGCCGAGGCCGGCCCGCCCAGAGCAGCTTCACGAACGACTCCGTGACGTTCCCCGGAGACAGGGGAGACAGGGGAGACAGGGGAGACAGGGGAGACAGGGGAGACAGGGGAGACAGGGGAGACAGGGGAGCGAAGGCTCCGCTCCCCGCAGCCCAATCCTCACCCTCCGCTCCAGCCGCCGTCGCCATAGTGCATTACGTCACTCTGCCGCGACGCTTCTGGCCCTTGCCACACCCTGTGCTGGGCGCGCTCCAAGTGACGCCGTGGTCTCGGCGCTGCGTGGTGGGCTTGGCGTTGTCGTTGCCGCTGTCGCGGGTGGGTTGTGGTGGGGGGGTGATGTTGGCCGCGTGGCACTGCTGAATCAGCCCGAGGAGACTGAGCTCCTGTACTCTAGGCTGACGGTTTAAGAGCATCGGCTGCTTATCCCGCTAACGCCCTGGGCTGCCGAAAGGCACTGGCAAGGTTCGAGCAATTCAAAGCTGCCTGTCTGTCTTAAAATACAATTTCAACAGTTTCAAGGTGTCTTTCCCCTTCTTAGCAGTGCAAGACCACAGACATTGTTTTGCATCTTTGTCCTGCTTGAACAAAGGGAGTTTTGGAAGTTGCAGACTTAACTTTTCCTTTGTGACCTGTGCTAGGTTCTATGTTCCTGCTCTGGCAGGGCAGTCGGAAGATCTCTAAGGTCCTTTCCAACCCCTGACACCTTGTCATACCTGTGTGATACAAGAAAAAGCATAAACAGAAACATGCAGCCTTGTTTTGGTTTTGCCTCAGAATAAGGGTGCAGAGCTGAGCTGTTTGCTGCTTCTGCCACATGCAAGAGTTGTAGCCTCCCTCAGATTCATAGGCAAGACAAATCGTCTCCCTGCAGCTTATCAAAAGCCAACAAAGGCCAACACAGACAGGTGGGTTAAATTCATCTGCATAAGCAGAGGACAACTCAAAGCAGTGTAGAACATCTCTGCAAGCCATCAACATGTTTCTAAAAAGAATAAAATAAAACTTTCTGACCTCCAACACTACCAAGTGTTTCCTTGAGAAAACCACTGCAGAATCCAACAGCACAGCTTCAGCTGTATCCTGAGCAGTCAAAAGCCCACACAGAAAGCACCAGGTTTTTGGTCTGATGTGATTTTCTCTTGTGTTTCTGCCTTCTCTGACAGTATCCTCAGCTCTACCTACAGCATCTCCTGCTGCTCCAAGCTCCTCCTGCAGCAAGGAGGTCACTGAACAACTGCTGTCCAGAAGCAGCATCCCTGTGATTTTCCAACTCCTTCAACATTGACTTTGTTGTCAAAATTAGAGGTAGTAAAAGCGCTTGCTAGGATTAACTAAGAGCTCTCTGAGTCAGCAAACTCATTTTCTTCTCTTTGCTTTAAGCCTTCAAGTTCCATTTACAATTTCAGTTCCCCCTTCCTCTTCAAGTTTGGTGATGCCCACAGTCAACACCTTGCAGCCCTTTTGTGCTGTCTAATCACTGGATGCATCGTTTTTATCATTGTCCTGTCCTCCACATTGTCTCTTCCTTGACTCTCCCAAGTTTCCATGTCACTTTCTCAGTGTTGCACCTGCTGCTGCCCTCACCTTCTCTTGAAGCCTCTTGTTGTTCTTGCCCTATACACCGTGTGAGACCTGTAACACAGACCCCACCTTGCTGGTCCAGTAAACTGCACTCCACAAAGACAGCACCACATATGTAGGGGAAAGAGCTTTCTATGAAACTTCCAACTTCCAACCCAAAGGTCAAACACTGCAGGCTAATGACCCTGGGGCCACAGACCAATATCCCACCCAGGAAACATTTCACGGACAAAATTTCAAGAACCACTGCACATGCACAAAACTGAGTTTCTGTATCAAAAGAGAAGTTGTGCTTCTTCCACCTTAGCTTGCAACATATGTAACAGAGCATACAGATGCCTTTTACACCATACACAATTTATTTCTTGGGCAGAGGAAAAAAGAAAAGCAGAGAAAGACATGAGGCAGAAGATGCCTGTGGCGCTAAGTTCTCTACTGGCAGGCTCTGACACAAGCACGGGATGTGCTGTTCAGGTAAAACCAAATGTGAAAACTCCTGCACCATGCAATGTTCAGGATGTGAAGGGCTTGATTCTCAACCTAAAGCAAGGCTCTGCTGAGTAGCTCATCTACTGAATCATAGAATTATTTAGTCTGGAAAGATCACCCAGAACAACCCTCTGCTCAAAACAGCACCAGTCAGCATACAACTGTTACCACACCACAGAACAGACTGTGGATCCTTCTCCTTCCAAAATGGCTCACCCAACTGCTTCCCTTGGGGACACCAGGCAGTGCTGACAGGTTTTCCCTCACTTCCATGAGCATGCAGGATACCAAGGATGAGGAAACACTTCTGCCTTTTTAGCTTTGCTGCTCCTCTTCCAGCTGAAGCACTGCTTTCTTCAGGCTGTGGTCTTCTGTGGCTCATGTTGCACTCATGTTGAATAGCCAAAATGTGAGCAGAAAATGCCATTTTCTTAGTTACTCTTGATTTACTTTTGTACTTTGGTTTTAGAGGAGCACCCTTCTCTACTCTGGGACCATAATAAAACAAACAAAGGCACACCTTGTTACTGTCAGTGTTTTAATTATGAAGGCATATTTGCTCACTGAGTACAACCAACGTGCTGTGTAGGAGGCACTATCCCATCTGAAGTGGCCTGTTGGAAGCAGGGGAGCGGTGTCATTTGGTTCCTTTGTGTTGGTTCTTCCCAAAGGCAGCGCTTCCTCCATTCATATCATCTTCCCACCTTCTTATACAGTGATCATGAAAAAGTGTTTTCCAGACAGAAACTACTAACAGCTACTACAGGTCCAAAAAAACCCCTGAATACTATTTGAACTAGTAGGTGAGAAGCCAGAAGTTCTATTGTGTCAACTGATTAGGCAAAATTGGCTGCAAAAATACATACCTACTATCCACAGACTTTCCAAAGCCTTCGGTAGTATTTGGTGACAGTCAGCTTATTGCATCCATCACAAGCTTTTTGTTTTGACATTTTTTTATTTACATGCAACTAATCTTCCTCGCTACATCTTTCACTGTCTCATTTGACGTACAAAATTATCTCTGTGGATTAGTATTATGTTTAGGACTGGCTGCAGAAACATCTAATAACTGGAATTCTGTGCTGGTGTCTTTTTAAAAACTAGAAAGGCAGTGGTGAGTAATTACCAAGGAAACTATTTTCTATAGAGAGCAGAACAGTAGCTTTAGCCAGAGATTCCCAAATGGTGCATTTCACATGTGGTTCTGCAAAAATTTGCTGCAGAGTACAAGATGTGGATATTTCAAGTGCTGACAGTAAAAGCAGTAGGAATTAAAATTACTTTCTACTGTGCAGAGATTGGTATAACAAAAGGTGATTAAACATTGCAAATAATTGTCAGTGTTTCATTATTCTGAGCTGCTTATTTCTTATGAATGTCAGAATTTTGAGAACAGAAAATGGAGAGAACTCTAGAAGTGGGGAATTGATGTTTGTTTGAGACATTAGGAATGGACTGGGTTTGCATGTAATTGTAAATACAGACCTATCTTATGTATGGAACAGGGGGAAAGTTTTATGTTGATTTCCCTGCATTTCTTCACATGGAGACAGTGGCAATATAACTAAAATGGATGTACGAGAGGAGGAAATACCACCTGGAAATATGCTGAGTAATCAGGACACTGCAAGACACTGCCACCTCCCGGTACATGTGTATTAAATGACTTTTAAGATGAGCAGAACTCCTAAATGTAACAGATTATCCTTTGTTAATTTCTTCAGTTTTCTTCTTTCTGAGTTCCATTCCAATGCTGAGACAGAGAATGGGGAGAAGGATTTACTGTCAATACATTACCTGATGGCTTATTGTAGCTTTTTCTTCTTTTTTAAAGTCTACATTACATTAGACTTCTAGGTGCACTGCAGCTCTAACTCTTCTTGCTTTGTTAAAGAGATACTAGTTACTAATTATCACTGTATTAATAAATACAGAACAGTCTCCTAGAGGGAGTGCTTGTAGTGAGTTTAGAAAAATGTCAACCAAGTACCCTGTTATTCCTACAGATTTTTACACTGGCACAGCATATGAAAGGTTGAGACCCATGAAATCCTGACTTTAAAACAGACCAAATAAATCACCTCGCAAGAATAGGATCTTAGTAGGATTACTGAAAAAGCAAACAGAAATCAAAACAAGCACACACGCCCCTTGCCAACATGATAAAAGTTCCATAGTCTCCAACATGATTACCTAACGACTGTTTAATTTTTTATGTAGCCAAAAAGCCATTGCTCCTTTATCCAGCTGAATTATTTTAATTCATACCTTGACTTGTAGATGAACTGAGATTCATAGTTTTACTGAGGCACTGGAGAATGAAAAAAAAAATTATTATCAGACCTTAAAAGATGCTAATTTTAAATTGAGACTTGGTGCTGAAGGTGAAATGTGGAAGCTTTATAGTAGCTGCCTTCATCTGATGATTCCAACGAGTTTTAAAGCAAGCTTCACAAGATGGTAATATTGAGCTCTGAGCCATGTCTACACTGTACAGCTCACTGAACAGAAATCCTTCAGCTGGCCATTGAACTGAAAGGAGCATGTCTTAATTAGCCAGACTGATTCCAGAGTTTGTCATCACACTGATGCAGCTGAGACCCCAGCGAGGGTGTCGGTGCCCAGCACTGCAGGGTGTGCTGTGTACACATTCCTGATTTAGCTTGGAGCTCTGTGTTGGGCAGAGATGCCTTCAGACCTGCTGCGCTGAAGGTGGATCTCCATCAGTGGCTGGTAGGCAGCTCACGGTCACAGCTTTTTCTAGCTTTGATGAGCATTTAAAGTGGTGCTCTACATGTTTCTTATTGATAAAGAGGTACATTAGCAGCAGCTTTGCCAAAACTATTTAGTCAATATTCCTTGCTGTGCTACACATGATTTGGGTCTTTTTCCTGTCTCTTTTGACAAACAAAATATATTATCCATGTTTGAAAAAAGCTTTGTGATACAGCACATACCACACATACCACCTTTGTGGTATGTGTCTAACAGCTAATGACTTAATTTAAAACTTTAAATTCCAGAGAATGGCACAAAGGATAATAAAATTATCCCCAATGCAGTGTTTGTAGATAGACTGACATTTCAGTGCTACGTATCTTCTCTAGAAATACTAAGTCAGAAGTGTAATAATTGTCCACCTTCAGACCTGTATTATAATCAGGTTACTTGCCATAATAACAATTTAGAATGAAAACCACAACCTTGCTGGTATGTGTAATTAACAGACTTTTTATATACCACAAAAAAAGTCAGCATTAGATAAAGGGGAACTATGTTTTGCATTCTTTTAAAGCTATCCATTAGTCTGTCTTCATTGCAGTGTTAGTGTTAAGATTGATTTGTCACGTTACCTCTGACATCCAGCCTGCACTCTATTTCAGCTTCACCACACTCATTAACAGCTTTACAGGTGTAACAGCCGCCGTCAAATGGAGTGGGTTTCCGTATCTCCAGGGTCAGCACACCCTGCTTACTGAACATGCGGTATTTGGCATCCCCAGAGAGATCCATTTTGTTTTTGTACCAGAATATCTTTGGCTGAAGAACACAAAAGAAGAATTTTATAGTAGAAGGTAGAAAATGGAAGACTTACAGATGAGCTTACGGCTTTAATTTAGGCATCAAATGTTTGTGCATTATGAGGGCTAAATATTACACAGCAGCGTTAATATTTTTTCACAGAATCTCTCCTCATTCAGTACAAATGTGTTAAACTAATAATTCAAATGTTCAGTACTTTCTTTAACTTTCAAATAGCATGTAGAGAATGTAGGTCTACACCTTATTTTATTGCAGTTTTAGAAAACCCTACTAAACTGGCTACAAAATCATTCCTTCTGGAGTTATTTAATTGTGCTTATTAAAATATATTTGAATGCTTCAAGTATATTACAGAAGGGGAATTAAATTGCCCAGATTATTGGAGCAGAAGTGTCATAAAGGTCCATGGATGTCGAGTGGCCAACTTGGGATGACAGGCTTTGGGCTGGGAAAGGATTTTCCAAACCCTTCAGCAACTTCATGAATTTCAAAATAAAAGTTCCTGCTGGCTCCATCTGAGCAATAAAGTGGTTGGCTCTATAACAATTCAAGCTGTTCTGTTTCCTTTCCACTACCTGAAAATGAGCCTTTAATTTTTTATAAATTAAATATTTTTCTTCTTTTTCTATAGCTTCTTTATCTTTCAGAGTATATGTCTTTTATTTCAGGACTGCTACTCAGGCATGAATATCATCTCTTCTTGAACTGGCAACTTTTTAATGGCACAGAGATCATATATGAGGTATGCTTGATAACCTGTTGTTATTCAGAACTGGAAAACTCTATCAACATAAGCTACTCTCTGTGGAAGAGACCTGTGACAGAGTTCTGTAGTAGGCACCAAAATGTTTTGTTAAGGTTGGGCAAGGCAAGTACAGAAATGTATCTGGAGAAGCCACCTTAAGAGTTTTAGGTGTACTGAAGGTTGAGGATTATTTGAATCCATCAGGCTGATATGGAAGGAAGAGCTGGAATGTTCACATTCAAAAGCCTGCGACTACTCTACTTAACACCTGCAAAATACAAAGGTTTTCTTAAAATCTTCTTAAAAGCGTGGAAACTGAATGAAGTGGATACAGAGGCACAAAAAGGTCAGTTAACAAAGAGGGAGCTGGAAATAAGCAGCCAGAAGGGAAAGGAAAAAGAGTACTGCATTTTTCGTGATTGTACTAACTTAAATTTACGACAGGATCATGTCACAATATGGTAAATTCTTTCACTGCAGACTAAAAGCCCATTTCCCTTTTTTCAGAAACCTAAATTTAGCTCCTAGCTGATAGTTTCTACTCCTTGTTCCCAACTAACAAAGAAGTACACCTTTTGGTACTCTTCAAAGAGACTTCAACAAATACATTTAGACTGAGAAGACGAAATTTTTTAAGTCCCGTGAGACTTTAAAAAGAAAAAAAAGGCCCCAAAACTTCACACATGACAGCAGGTCTTGCTCTAGTTTCCAAAATAACTCAGGACTCTCAAAAAGTTATGTGGCTGTATTGACTGGTGTTCTTATGTATCATTTAGGTTAATGGAACAGTATATTACTTTCACTGCTGTTTTCTTGAAAGACTGAAGGGAACAAAATGTATATTGTGAGAAGATACTAGTTTGTGGGTTTTTACCTTCTTTAGTGCCTAGATTTTATGTACACATGGTGCATGTTCAATGGCATGCTGTTACTGTAAGTAATTACTGGCCTTTCCTCTGTCTCCTTTCCTGTGCTGCCCCACTGGTTTTGTGCACAACCATGCAAACGCTTGCACCAGGCACTTCAATTAGGCATCAGTTGTGAGGTGGGAGATAGTTGGGTGACCTTCACTTTTCCTTAATATAGTCACATTCCATTGCAGTCACACTGAACCTGCATGAATTCTAAGACAGCATCTTTGGTTGTGGCAGCTGTATCAATGACAATTGATGTAAACTCTACCTTGGGGATTCCTCTTACAGCGCAGCTGAGCGTGGTGTTGTATCCTGCAATCACAGAACGGTTTACTAAAGGGTGAGTGAACTTAGGAGGTTCAGAGAAGTCATGTTCTTTGTAACTAGGTGGCTTATAAGTGGTACCTGCAATTCAAAGAAAGAAAATAGTAAGAACTGTGTTTTCAATTCTGTTGACTTGTGTACAATTTGTCATTTAATTTGTCTGTGTGATTTAGAGAAGCTTCAAAGCTGTAACACTTTTGATATAAAAATATATTTAAATTCACTTCACTCTAAAACACATCTCCTGTTTAATGCTTTACTTAACGTAAAAGGTCCTGGCAATCACAGGTTTTCAGCTTCTGCTAAAAGTATGAAGGCTACAAGTCTGCAGGGGAAGTCTTTACCGCAGACATCAAACTTTTAACCCCATAATGTAAATACAACCCCCCCAGTTCTATTATTTTCTTTAAATAATATAGTTTAGGAAGACTGTGTGATTAAATATTTTTTAACAGATGTTTGTGTTAGTACAGGAGATCTTCCTAGAGAAGGGCTCTTGATGCTAAAATACTTTATAAGTGCTAGTTGCTAAGTAATGAAAATACCTCTAACGGTGCATCTACTAATACTGTATTTTCCATTTACCAATGTATTACTTCTGGTACTTAGTGGATTTTGTGATCATTGTTTTGAAGAATATGTTACCTGTTTTTTGGATATAGGCAGGATTTTTGGTTGCTGCAGCAGTTTCACTCAATCCACACAAATTTTCACTGAAGACTCGAAAAAAATACTCATTTCCCATAATCAGGTCTGACACTACACAGTTTGTGCGGCGATAGTGATCAAAAACAGTATACCATTCCTGTAACAAGACTGTACTGTTTAGAAAGATGCTATGAGAGGTCAGACATGGTGCTAGTTTTGGTAAGGAGAGAGCCTTCTTGCTACAAGGAAAAGACAGGCAGACAGGTATTCAACACTAGCCTGCAAAATGAGTATTATGTTGCTTCCTGGGAAGATCAGCTCATCTGTTTTCCTTTATTTTCCATCTGGTGTGATATCTGTATGAATATTTGCACTGTGAGAAATATCTTGATACTTTAGCCCTCCTCATATCTGGGGCACCCGATAGAGGATGTGCCCTCAGAACGTGACTACTTGATAGGGGCTTCCATGAGAAAGATGTTTTCTAGTTTGATTGACATACATACATCTCCAAGTATATACCCTGCTGTGCACCCCACATCTGAGTTCAGGTCTAACTCTTTCTCCCTCCCCTCCATTTTTTTTCCCTCAGTTACAAAAAGTATAACTCCCAATTAAAAAGGTATAATTCCACCTTCTCAGACACTACCAGAGACAGGGCAGGCTGGTCTCTCTTTTCACATTTTCTATGGGGTATTTTATACAGTTCTATACTTAGCCTTTGGGTTTTTTTAGATTCTATTCTTCAATGTTTAACCACCTCTAATATGCCATAGGACTCCCCCTGGACACACAACTGAGAGCCATGAATTCAGCTGTTTTCTTCAAGTCTGTGTTCTCAAAGCAGGTAGTAGTTTAAGCTCCATGCAAAGTCACTGACTCTGTGCAACTTCTTACCATTGTCTTTTTGTCAGCTTTCTGGACTGTGTATCCCAAGATCTGTGCATTGCCATCATTTTGTGGAGGTGTCCATTCCAGGGCTGCATTAAATCCCCAAACATCTACAAGCTTTATATTCTGAGGAGGACCAGGCTTGTCTGCAGAGGAGACATGAAAAAACCCCTCAGCTTTTGGCTCAAGATCCCAGAGCTTTGTCACTTTTTCCCATGCAAGGGGGAAAAAAAAAAACCAAACAACTTCATAGCAATCTATAATTGATTCATAGCAATACACTTCATTTATGTGAAGTTAAAATTGTAAACAGGAAAGTAGGGAAGTTTTCGAATACCCTCTTAATACTGTTCTGAGAAGCCTGAAACCTACTGAGAAATAGACAACGTGGTAGAATTAGTAACACGGGAACAAGACAAATTCTTCCTTAAAATGGAATAAGAAGTTTGTGGTGTTTGGATGGGTGTGATCAACTCTGTTACTACAGTTTTATTAATTGCTTTTTTATCTCAGTGCAATTTCTCAGCCATTTAGGTACACTGAGAGTAACATAACCAACACAGGCACCTGGGTGTATGTTCCTCTCAGCTAAGGAAGGCTGGCCATTTGGGAATATACCTGATTGTTTCTTCCTGTTGCTTCAGTGTTTCTTAGCTTGCCCACTAGTGACATTTCTCTGTAGTGACTAGAAAAAGAACAAACCCTCAAAGAGGTACAGAGGTCTATGTCCATTTTAAGATACCTGGAAATATATAAGAGAATATATATTCTAAAATGATAATAATTTTATTTTTTCCTTCTTTTAAGGATCATGCGTATTTATACCAATGATGTTTGGTCAAATCCTGAAACATTTAAATTATACCTATTAGATAATATTCCATCTGTTTTAACTTGAAGATGCTGGTTCCCCTTTTTGATATGTTAGATTGTTGCTCACAGTTACAGGGCCTGGTGGGGAGTTGATCATTGGGCCTGGGTAGATGGTCTTGTGATTAAGTGAAGCATATTTTGGGATCGCTCTAGATGGCTGAATGGGAACTGTCTCCCCTTTTTGTAGCTAAGCTGGAAAAATGAAGAAAATAGTAAGAATCTGATGGGTGTAGGTCTAAGATAAGCCAAGCACAAAGGAATGTAATTATAAATTGCTTGTAATTTAACTCCTTAAAGAAGGATATGCAAACCAGTAGTAAACCAGCCTTTGACTATTATTAGGGGAACTGTGATGTTCTATGTCAAAGCATAACATGCCACTTCTCTTCTGACTGTCATACTTTGGAATTAAAGACTGCTTTATAATTAGTTTTAACTCCTTCTGTCCTCCTTCCAACTGGTAAACACTGAAGCCAACTAGAACACTGCATGAAGTCCAGTGAGGGATATGGAACGCATTGCCCTCATGCCATTAATTGTCCTTGTCTCTCCTATGTTACACCAACATTTCAGAGGAAAAGTTGCCATTTTCTGTGTTTCTCAACAGCTGCCAACTTCAGCTAATGCCTTCCCTATTTTTCTTCCCTGTGTCTGAGGCAGGGAATGGTTATGTCAAATGAACAACGTTGCTTATGAAGACGTGGCAGTATATTTGTTGTTATCTTGAATCACAACTTAAAGGAAAAAAAAAATCTATCTATATTTCTAGATGTGTATTTCCCTTATACAGAAATCAATCAAATCTGATTTGAAGTGAAGAATTTGGGATACTATATATGAAAATTGAAACAGTATCAGTGGGCAAAGCTCTACAAACCCTGAATAAGTGTTTGTATATAACTATATACTGTATATAACTATAACAGTAGACAGACGTGATGTTTAGCAATTTGTCTGCTGTCTTCATTTCTACCAACTGCTAGGTCATTTGTTAATTCAGTAATCTATTGGAAGAGTTAAGAGGAATGTGTGTACGTACATAATATATGTATATAAAACATTCTGATGTATGGGTTTACATACATAGATATAGATGCGACTGGGGGGACAATTTCAGAATGTGATTTTTTAAGACTTTAAGCCTTAACCTTCTATTACATTAATGTGATAACAGCTCAATGATGTAGTAAAAAAATCCTTTTAAAAAAAATTGTTGCATCTACCCATGGTGGTATAGCTATGTCCTGGGTTTGGTTTGAGTTGTCACCAGCAGCTGCTGGCCCAAGCAGTTAGAAGGGGCCACAACCGGGATAAACAACTGAACCAGCCAATGAGTGAGTCATGCCCCTATATAAGGGGAGGGCTGGCCTGGGACAGAAGTGCCTGTTTTCAGCTTGCTTTAGTGTGTAGATTCAGTGTGGCTGGAGCAGGCAAAGCTGGTGTCTTGGGCACAGGTAGAGCCTTCCCAGCTTTTATTACTTGTTTTGTCTATCATTTCATTAGTACTGTTGTTTTCTTCTCTCTTTGTGGTGTTCTATTGAACTGCCTTTACCTCAACCCTTGGACTGTCACCTTTTTTCTTCCTCCCAATTCTCCTTCCCCTCCTACAGGGCGGGGCAGGGGGGCGGCAGTGGTGGGTGAGTGGCTTCATGGTGTTTAGCGGCCGGCAGAGGTTAAACCACGACAGTCCTTTCTGACACCCAACGTGGTGCTCAAAGTGTCAAGATAAGGAAAATCTGACCAAAGTGTGTTAAACCAATATTGTCATATACACTTTTTATTTGTTAGTGCATGTTCACAGCGCTGATCCATCTGTTTGCATGGTGGTGATACATAAACTTGTATATGTACTATGTGTTCCCCATGGTGCTGTTCATCATCTCTGGGAGATGCATGAGACTGTCATGTTGCTCCACTGGCTTTTTGTTAGCCTATGATATAATTATATCCCTAAGCCTACAGCCCCTGGATTGGGAGACTGCCTGGGGAATACAAGTACTAACCAGACCCAGCCCTGCTTAGCTTTCAAGACTCAAACCAAATCAAATACATAGTTGTACATGCACTTAGACAGAATTTCATTACAAAAAGATATTTGGATTTTGAAACTAGGCCTGGATTTGAAGAATGACTGGTTAAAATCATGCCAGAAAAAAATCCCTCAAGCGTTATGGGACACAAAGATAATCCCACTCCCTCCAAAAGGCTCTAGGACATAGATAATTTCAAGCTGGGAAAATATACTAGGAAAATAAAAGAGACATGCTAGCCCTGCTTTGAGTTTTGTCCTACCCATCTGCTATCAACCACTGCTGGAGAAGGGATTCTGAGGTAGGTAGATCTTCGGATCGTCTCAGTATGGCTACTATTTCATCTTGTATGATATGCTTAAGTTTGTTGTCTTCTGTTTCTTACCTATGATTTGCATTGTTATTGCAACTTTATCAGTCATGTTTTCTATCTGAAGAGTGACTTCATATGCTCCTGAGTGATGAAGTTCTGCCTTTCTAATGAAAAGAATTGTATCTGCGTTGCTGTTCCTAATTCCCACATCTTTGGAGTCTAGAGTTTGACCATCCTTCATCCAGATGATTTTGGGTCTTGGTTTACCCTGAAGAGAAAAAAAAATAATAATAATTTTTTTTTAGGCTACAATAGATTTCCATTTTTCATTTTTTTTCAGTGCTCTGTAAGGCTAAAAAGTCTAACTTAATATGCAGAGTTGAGATAGTAAACTCTCTAAATACTTCCCAGTTCCTGTTTTCTTGCAGACAAATATTTGCTCCCATCGGTGTGGTTTAGTGGCATCGTGCCCTGAGGATGCCAATTAGTTACAGTTAGAAACTAAAACTATATTGAGAACAAAGGCAGAAAAATATATTTGTGCTGATCTGGTACTCTTTACCAGGCATCTCTGAAGCCAACAGTTGATCTGGCTGACTCTGATTACTAGTAAGTAACAGAAGTCTTTAATAGCTCAGGAGTTTATTATCCCCCCCCTTTCTCCTCCCTTTCTTAAAACAATTACTTTTCTATCCCAAGGCATTTTAAAGATCTTTCTAAAAATTGTTACAATCTTGATGTCTTGGGATGTGAAACTTACTGTATAATTCTTTCTGCATTGCAAAAATTTTTTTGGTGAGCGTCAACCTGGACAGTGTTGCTACACCCATGGAAGATGACGTTGTGAAATCAATCAAGATATCTGTGGTTTACATCGCTGTCACTCAGCCATTTCCAGGAAAACTGGTAGATAATACTTAGTTCTTCAAATATTGTCTGAGTATTACTTACACTATGGCTCCAAGCCAAGTATCCCACGTAAACAGAGAAGGCCCACATCATATTTATTAACTGCATTTATAGGCAATCTAGCAGAAAATAACTGTAAGTTTTTTTTACTTTTCTGACAGATTACCATGGTGAAACAGGGCAGCACAGGACTAGATGAATGCCAGGAGTAGCTCAAATGGGTGGGTAGGAGAGACCACCCAAGCCCGCAGTTGGATCTGCTTAGGCTGCCCCAGAACTGATGTCTAAGGCACTGAAATTAGGACATACACTGCCCTTGGCCTCCAGTGAACAGCAGAGAAACTCCTTCCGGAAGGCTCCTCCATTCATTGTGTGTCTGGAACACACTCTGTGAGGCTGTGTCTTTTTTCTTAGGCTATGAACAGAGATTAGGATACTCAGACTCTTGGTTTAGATGCCTAAAGGTAGGCAGAATAAAAAAAAGTCCTTGGGCTTTGCTGTGCCTTTGTTACAGGTTTGTCTGGTATTTTCTCAAACTCTGTGCAGCATCATTTTATTTTTCTGTGGTATTAGGAAAAAAAATCTTCTTTTATATGAGTCAGGCCAAGATCTGTCAAAAATTACACTTAAGGGACTTCTAAAACACCTAGAAATTTCTGTTCTTTAATAGATGCTCTTTTCTCTGGCATCCAAATGATCAAAAATATTGTAAATGACTATACATTAAGGTTGATAATAAAACTTGAATGAGCAATGGGTTTGGATCTTCAATTTTTCCCCATCTGGTAACTGATTTTCATGCTGCCTTCTACCAAGTCACCTCAGGCCTTTAGCTCTGAAGTATTGGATACAAGATTAGTTTGTCCAGTTCTAGTGCACCTTCACCCTGGTCTCATTTTATAGAACTTTTGCAAAAAACCTTTTAGAGGAAGACATGGCTTCCCTTCTCCAGCTGGAAGGTATGGTAGAAAGTCTTGAACAAGTAAAAGGATGTGGGTTTTGTTTTGTTTTGTTTTTCTCCTTATCCATGTCTGATTATTGGTGAACTTGACATGACAAGAACTGACTGTTTTACTTTCTACACGTCTGTATTTTGTAACAGTATGAGGATTCCACTTCAACATTTTAGCTAGGGAAATGTTTTCAAAATAAACCCCATCTACTTAAAATGGTATAATTATATGGAAATTTTATTTACATTCCTCATTTGTCAAGACAAATACTTGGCTAGGTTTTCAGACTGATTGCAAGATTTAATAGTTCTTGATGGATTGAGTAATGTCATGAATCTGGCCCTAAATATCTTGGCAAAAATGGGCATGAGAAACCAGTCCATTATCTTTATCGTAAGAAATATCTTGAATATAAATCAGGCTTTGCTACTGTTGGTGTTCTAGTATGGTTGGTCAGATGTGTTCACTCACAGCCCCTCCTTTTTTGAGGTGCTATGAGTGCCAGTGAAAGACTGGAAGTCTTCCAAGTGTTGGTTTTCATATACTCTTATATTTATAGGCTGTGAAAAGCATGAACAGATAGAAAGCATGTTCCTAATGCACATCTTGGAGGATTGGATTTCTGGAACGTGTAATAGGTAACCTGAGAGAGAACAGTGAGTGACAGAGTGGGTAAACAGCACACCAGAGAAACTTCAGGAAGTTTATTGCCAGGAAAGAATGCATTTAAATGCTTTGAGATGTTTAGATTCACATATATATGATGGGCAAAAAGACTGCTCAGGAATATTGTGAATTTTACCCACTAACAGCACATAATATCCCTTCAGTCAGGTACTTGTGGAGTTAATTTTGAAACAAGAAATGTGTTGATTCCCTTCCTTTTAGCACAATGTCCCACCTGCTCAATGCATTCAACAGAAAAAGGGTTAGGAATAATGTTGTACTTTTCTGTACACTTACATCTGAAGATTTTAATAGATTTGCAAATAGCATTTAGCCCAAGATACTTTGACATGGTATTTAATAGAATTTCAGTGTTAATCAACACAGCAGTGACCACAGAAATCACTGTGAGGGTTGCAGAGAAACTGAGTAGTAGGTGATGCTGAAACTTTATTCTGCCTGCTTGCATTTCCTAGCTCGGGGTTCACAGTAATTCTACTACTTATGTATTTTCTCCTATATCCTTTTTGTAATTTGAATATTGTAATCATAGCTATTCAGAGTTTTTTCCCCAATAGGAATGGTGAGTGATTTAAGCTTTTTCAAAATGGAAAGGGAAATGTTCTTTTTGCTTTGCTTTTTTTGAGAGATCCTCAGTTTTGCATATTCTAAATAGATTTTTTCAGGATTAAGAATTGTATCTGCAATTCAATACTATTACAAATCCAATACATTCCAAAAATACCTCTTGAATTAAAATCCTCTGGCTTTGTTCTCATGCTAAAATTTGGGGTCGATGGGTAGATTTTAGCATTGTTTGTGAGTCTAACCTTTTAGGTAAGACAGTTATTTGTACCAACACCTGATTTGTCTGTCAGTCTGCTACTCAAATAACTTTTCAATTGGTTCATTTCAGCTAAATTTGATAGTGCACTGGAAATCTCTAAGATTACTGTAGTACAGTTTAGTGAAAACTGGTGACAGGATGAAATACCAGAACCTCAGTTAGTGTCCCCATGGAGGGAAAGTCAGGGAAGACTAGACCTTCATTGGTTTTGTTTGGCAACAGCTGAGTCATCAGGCAGGATAAATGAAGCTCTCCATTAGTTGCTACATGTACTCTCTCCAGCCCGGAGAACTGAGGCCATGTCAGTGAACACTACCTAGGGAGTCCAGCAGAGAACTGGTAAATCTGTGGGGATGTTGCAGTGAGGCTGCTCTCAGCAGAAGGGTTGTGCTGTTGCGCTGATAAGATGGTGATGTAGAGGACATAAGGCACAAATCTATAAAATGCCACATTTTATTGGTTCCTCTGCTTATGGGATGGCTTGTGATTTTTGTGCAAATTTTCTTCACCTCAGACAACAAAGCAACAAAAATATATGGTTATTTTATTTAAGACTTACGTAACTCAAATATCAGATGTAAAGTCTTGAATCTTGCATGTGGCTAGACCTCAGTGAGGGGCCATTTTAGCAAGTTTGGAGATAAAAAAAGTGAAAGAAAAATGTGTGTAATTCCGTTGAAGTAGCACAAGCATGCAATTCAAGGCAGTTACTCCCTGTATTGGTTCACAACTGTTTACTGACTAGATATATCTTTGTGAAAAAGCAACTTTTCACGTAACCCAGTATCCACAGGGCAAAAGACATGTATATTTTATTTTATGTAGATTTTGCTCCTGTAGATTCCACCCCCCCATACCCGCTGCTACTGCCCAAATAAGAACAAAGCTAATGTGTGGATATATGTCTCCCTTGCTGAAAAAAAAATGTTTTGCTTATCTCTAGCATTTTATACAAGTGAATTACAAAACTCTTCAGTAATGACCTTGATGAAAATGTAATCATTGTTAACCCTGGAGAGCAGAAAAATTTTAGTTTCTTCAAATGATAAATAAGGACGAGATTAAATATCTATTGTTACTGAGGATATCTGTCAGAAACAGAATCTACAGCTTACTATTTCTTTTCCTACATGTCAGTGGGAAAACCTTTTCCTTTCACACACTAATTCTTGCACTGTATTGACATTATAGTCTCGTATCTGAAAAAATGCATACAGTGCTTTATGAATAGTCATTATAGTTGTTTATACAGCTGTAGAAAATGTTGAGACAGGGTAGCTGGTTAGGTCATATTTCAGCAATTCTGTGCATGCTGTAGCAGCATGTGTAGTTACACACACGCACTCTTCATTAGCCTTGACATGCTGTGGGTTTTACATCTTGAGCTCATGTACAGTTGTGGCATAATAGCCTAGCCTGCCATGAGATAGAAATACAGCTAATTTAGTGCACTTTGTGAGAAAGGTTGAGATGTTTATGACCATGAGATTCTTGTGCTATCTCTAGGGCTGGAGATCCGCTAAGCTGGCAGCCAAAATGGCTGAAGGAGGGAGTCTCATGAAGATAAGACAGCCCTGTTTTGGCTAAACCACCAGGCAAAACCAAATCTTGAAGGACAGGGTGTCCGAGTGGAGACCCTTGCCTAATTAACAGCAAAATTAATATTAAAGTTTACACCCCTGAGTATGGTGATGAGCCTAAAGGAGTGCTTGCTAAACATAAATGACTGTGTTACTCAACTCTCCACACAAATCATGCTAAACGTCATGTAGAAGGCAGGGACAGACAGAATTAGGATATAAAAATCACAAAGGGAATACACCTGTTGGGGGGAGAAGACTGAAAAGTCTAGCAGAGATGGTTGACAGTCTGTGTTCCTATTCCGCTACCCAAGACAGGGACGCCTTCTTGGTAAGAATCAAGGCTTCACTATACAGAATACCTTTTATTTCTACTATGTATCAGCATAGCAACTCAGGCTTGAGCCTCTGACTGTGTTGGATGTTACTGGGGAATTCTTTACTTGAGCTCAGTTATCCTTTTGCAGTCAGTGCATTTATCAAAGGCAATTCTGAACCTGTCACTTTACTAAATCAAACCTTGCTGTTTAACTTTTAAACTGTCTTAGTGCAAGTCCTTAACCAGACTCTGAAATGGGCAGCTACTACTTCAGCAGGAGCCCCACTCTGAGATAGACACAAATGCTGGGGCCCTGAGACAGGACTCTCAGAAACGCCTTAGACTGCAAAACTGCTCAGAGAAGCCCTTGGGCTCTGGCAGGCAAACACCTCACTCCCATCATCAATATGACAACAGTAATGCCCAAACTATTATTTGTATACACATAGATTCTGTATAGGGCTAATCTGTGATATTCTGTTTCTGCACAA
This sequence comes from Megaceryle torquata, assembly GCA_024611175.1. Classification (NCBI taxonomy): domain Eukaryota; kingdom Metazoa; phylum Chordata; class Aves; order Coraciiformes; family Cerylidae; genus Megaceryle; species Megaceryle torquata. The sequence goes on along the minus strand of JANIJG010015246.1, from coordinate 41,363 downwards.
ACTCTTAAATTTTGTGCTCAGCCTCTCAGAAGTGAGCAAACACACTTTTGGCCAGGAAGTTTCCCAATAACATCATGTACCTTATCTCCAGAAGACTAGTTGGTTGAATTCTTACACTTTTTATGTACTCTGTTTAAGATACATCCAAGGGTCTCTATAGGCTTGCACTTACAGCACTTACTGTTTCTTCTTCACCAAAGGGAGGGATTATGGAAGAAGCTGACTGTAAAAAAGCTATGATGGAAGGAAGAGTAATTTTTACTTTTTTCTTCTTCTTTCTTTAATGTTTGAGAGGTTTTTTAAATCATCAGCCATACTTATATGTAATACTGCTTAAGTAGAACTTGGGAACTTGTGTAAAGGAAACTACTTTAAGTAATGATTAATAACCATGACAAAACAGAAGACAAGACATACCTGAAAAGGGATCACAATATTGATTGTCTCACCCACTTTCTTCACCAGAGTCTGTCTGAGATGGCGTGGCAACCAGATTTTGGGACGCTCTGCAGTTAAGCATTAATACAAAGTTAAGCATTAGTACTAAATTAAATGCAAAGCTCTTGATAATTTGAAATATTACTTACAGCACACATGAGAAAAAAGGACTAAGGAGGAGAAGCTTGGATACTTATAAGAAAATTGGGCAGACACTGTTTATACAGTTAAGGAGCAGTCAACTCTCCAAGTACTGTCAAATGTATTTGATGAAAGTTACTGAATATAAGTTTAGTAGCAAATCTCAGAAATTTACAACTCAGAAGGTTACAGTGACAGCAGGATTTGGTTTTGACATGCTAGATTTGGGTAACTTCTGTTGGATGTGAGCCTTCTATGTGGACGTTGTTTCTTTGGAGAAGTTTATCAGTTCAGTACAAGGGATAGGACAAAGGGTATATTGGAGTAAAAGAGTGATTACGGACTATGATTAATCTATGCTATCCTGATACTGCAGCCCCTGCTAAATTGCCATTTGGAGGTATTTATGGACTGGATTATCATAAACTAGAGTCATCAATAGATTACCTTTCTGCAGTCATTCAGTTACACCTCTTTGAGGTGGAAGGAGTGGAGTCTCTTTTCACTAATAAAAACCAGGATCTTAGTGCATCTTTTTCATCTAAGTCCCTGCTTTCCTCTGCCTCATTGGAAAGCTTTCTGTGTTCTCCATGTGTTCCTTATTCTTTTTCTAGTCATTTACAGAGAGAATTTCTTAACATACAGTTGGAATATCTGTCTTCACGTCCATTTGTTTTTGAGATGCATTACAACTTGGTTTCATTTACACTGAGTCATTTAACTGCCAGTGAGACCCTGGCAGACACTTTGTGTGAGTCAAGGTTGAGGAATCCACTATTAGCAGCTCTTGATATCTTTTGCACAACAGTCAAATGAATTATAATCTACTGCTCTTGGGTGATAGGCACAGTGTTAATTAATAACTGAGGGCAATCAAGTACAGAAAACTGCTTTTATTTAAATAGATCTCTTGCTGTAGCCAACACGGTCACTTTGCAGTAATGTAGCAGGTTTTCCATCAGAGTGCCAAGTATTAAAAAATATGTCTCTTAAATGCTGACAGTGCCATTACAGGGCAGGGAATGACCATATTTTGAAAGTAGGAAGTAGGATTTTGTTTTAAGAGCTATGCCTTAGAAATATAAAACCTGGACAGCATAGTAATGTTCTCAGAATCAGAACATATTGGGTGGCACCTACTCCAAGCGGAAGAGCTGTTTGGGTGTTATTCTCAGAAAGAGGCAGAATTTTGACCAGGGGAAATAGATCAGTAAGATTTATTCAGTCTAGATACTCACGCAGGATCTCTTGAACAGTGACAGGCTCTTTGATGATCGCCGCTTCACTCTCACCAGCCAAGTTTATGGCCTTTATTCGGAAATGAAGTTTGTCCCCTGTGACCAGGTCTTTAATCAGTGCAGATGTGCGCTCAGTTAAGCCAGGAAGAGCTGGAATCCATTCTGTAGCTGCAAGAAAAAGATTTGCATGTTGTAGTAATGGATTATTTTTCCAAACTGATGCCTTTTGGACAATTGGAAGTAAATTTGTAACAGTGTAAAATGAATTTATCGTGACATACCACACTTAAAACATAATAAAGTAGGCTGGAAAAAGAACTCTGGATCTATAGGATGTTTACACACAGACTTAGAGAATGTATACACTTTATTCAAAATATCTATGCTTAAAGGAAACATCTTTGGGTAGTTCCTCTGGCATTCTGTTTAACAGCTTAGAGCTGTGGGGCTTCTCTACATTTATTTTGATTAGCAAAAGCAGGGAGAGGAGAGAATTTTGGAAGTATTTTTAGCAAGAAAATGAAACCTTAATTTAATTTTTTCTTTAAATAAGTGTACCTCCTATGGGTGTCCAAACAGATTAGTGACAGCCACATAGGCTGAAAACAGTAATAGACAACATAAATGTTGGAATTGATAATAAACTTCTCCATTGACACTGTGAAACAGAATTCTTAGGATTCCCTCAGTTATTCTAATGACACAGAAGTATGGCTGCAAATCATTCTGCTATGATAATGACATGGGGGTTCTGGCAATTCCATGATGGTATGTCATTGAAGACTATAAATTATTTCTGGATAAATTATACCCTGTAAAAACCCTGGTTTAGGTTATAGGGCACTTGAGCTTAGTATCTGGAAAAAAATCATGACTGTAGTGACTAAATTTGTTATTTTATTTTTTAATGACAAAAATATTACATTGTAGCATTACAGTAAATTGAATCTTGTAGATACAGTGCAGTTATACTTGTTATTATCAGACCAGTAATATTAAATAAGATGAGTTACTTGAAAGTTTTGACTGATATTCTTACAGTTGCTGTGTTATATTGGTTTTAAGGAGTACACAATGTGTGAATGCTACAAAAGTACAGTAGTGACTACAGAACAGCACTTGGATTTTTCTAGTACTTTTCTGCATTTAAATTTTTTATGATTGTGAAGATGATGCTATGGTTGATGTAACTTTCCCATTTTTACAGTCATGTTGTGAATAAGTCTGGTGATGGTTGGCAAGGATGTTAGTCACAGACTAGAGTTCAAATTTAATGATACCTGATATGGCTAATTTATTGAGATAGTGCAGTAAAGCAGTTGTAATTGTAGTACTTTGATAATGTTCAGTTGCTGCTGCCTAGTACTCGTGCTTACTTACATCCATCTTTGCAGTATTCCACAATATAACCATCTAATCCCCCAGCTCCAATCCGCTCAGGGGGTCTCCACTTCAAGGCAACAGTGCTGTCAGAAACATCTTCCACTGTAAAGTTGGTTGGTTCACTTGGAGGAGCTGTAAGGAGATAACATAGAAGTAAATTCTGAGTAACAGCAATACAACTGTGAGAATTCAAAGTCAGAGTGATTAGCAGCTGAATTATACATCACTATCTGTTTTAATAAAATAAATTTATCCGAGGCTCAGTTGCAGAATGTAACATCTAATATTTCATTCAATAAAAAGTGCAGCATAAGTTTCCTATGAGTCAGGGAAACAAGAGGTTAAGATAGTAGCTCATATTCACATATACTCCCTTATAAGTGGAAGCCAATGAAAAAACAAAGAGTTGTAGAAGGGTGTCAAATTGTTGGCAGAAGTCTGCAGAAAAGTTTATAATAAAAATGCATACAATTTCTATGCTGCACTTACATCCTCACTGTAATTAGACACAATTCAGTCAGAGCATCAAATTAATCAGTGGCTAAATTTGACCTCACTCATTTTCTTCTAACAGTTAAGAAAGTGACCAAAAGTTATGACTACATGTTCACAAAAACAGTAGTTCTGATCTGAACATTTTTAATAGAGACATGCCTTAGAAAAATGTTTGGAGGCTGAAAAAATTCCACTTCCATTAGATACATCTATTTCTTATCTTTCCAGAACAGTAGTGTCATGGCTTTTTTTAAATCCATAGTTCAAGAAGGATGACTAGCTAAATGAAGTTGTCTTAAGCATGACCGTTATCCACTAACTAAAAACCAATCAAGAAAAGCCTTAACTGGAAAATCTCAAATGCACACAAAATGTGAAATCATTGATTCCAAAAAGCAAACAGATCACTTTTTCAAAATAATATTTAGAGTGCTGGAACGTAAAATTTAGTATACATGTCATAAAAACAATCATGTTAAAGCATGTATGTTTGGCATACCCTGTGTATATATAAAAGAAACTGAACATCTTTTGAATATACATAGCAGATTTTACATATTAGAAGCATTTCATATATAAAGTAAGTTAAATGCAGGTTTATAAATTGTGCAACGGATTGAAATTGATCTTAATTCCCAAAGTTATTTAAGGAAAAATGCTACCCAGCTTCCTTTCTGTAGCTGGCAGCAAGGACTGTGAACAGCACACAGGAGGGCAAAGACAGTTGGGAGCATATACAACCACACAGTACACGATCAAAGCCCCAAGCCTCTTCTCTTGAAGCAGTTAAGTGTGAACTTTATCCTTAATCAAGTAAAACTCTGCCTATCCCATGAAAATTTTGGACCTTTTTTTCCCGTAGCTCCGCTGGATGGTTTTCGTTTGCTGCCTTTTGTTGCAGACCAGCCGTAGTGTGTTTGAAATCCAGAATTAAGAGACCCTTCTTCCAGTCCACCCTTTCCTTCTGACCCCGTCACTGCATCATCTGCTTTTACTTTATCTCCTTCAGCAGGCTGTCCCCCTTTGCTGACATTTGTAGATTCAGCAACTCTAGTCATTTTAATCTCCAGTTATTTGTATTTTTGTGTGTCTTCTTTCTAAAGCTCTTAGCAGGCAGGCTTCCCAAAGACTCCTTTAGTTTGCTTCTTGCTCAGGGACTGCAGGAGACCCTGTGCTGCTGTGTTGGGAAGGTTTATTTATAGAAAACCGTTCCTCAAATATTATCTTAATCACCTATCCTTTTAGCTGTGGAGAGGGTCAGGATTAAGAGAGTACTGGGTGGGATACTGTGATATTTACACCCATAAGGGAAGAGGGGAAGCTGAGAGGTACAGGGAAATTTCTGTCAATTAGTTCTCCTCCTTTCCAGATCCAGCTTGACTCTTACACTTCTAATTATAACAACTAAAAATTCATCAGCAATTTCATGAAACTGGAACCTCTGTGCTTCTCAGGAAGGGGAATGAGAGATGTGAGGAAGATTACAATGGAAAAGGTTGATTAAATATAGACTATAGAGACACTTGATAGCCTCTTTCCTAAAACATTTTTTCAGGTGTAAAGGTAGTTGAAGAGGTGAAAATTATCCTGTCTTGGTTTTGTCCAAGAAATCATACAGCATGTTAAAACTCACCAATTGGCATGAAGGGCTGTGAGGCAGGGCTCGGCCGGGACATGCCAATAGAATTCACAGCATAAATCCGCATCTCATAAACCACTCCTTCAATCATTCGCTTGGCTTCATAGGTTAGCTCTTTTAAAAGGTCAAAGTTCAGTCTCATCCATCGATAGCTCTTCTTCTTCTTTCTCTCTAAGATATAGCCTGAAAAGGATAGCCCTTATGATGTGAAAGAACTGCAAATTATTCTCACACATGCAGGAAAAAAAGAAAATCACTTACACCCCTCCCCAATGTCACAAGAGCCAAACATGATTCAGAACTATTGCATATGACTGAATTGTGTGAAGCCTTGGTATTTTCCTCCAGTTTCCTTTTGTATTACTTTCTATCTGATGTTCTTACCTGGACAATTATACTCTGCAGAAGTTAGAAATTATTTAGAATTGTCCAAGTCTGGTATTAGGCTTTTAGCACACTTTGAATGCTATATACTACTATTGAGGTATTTAGATGTATGCAAAATCCAGGTACTGTCAGACCTAGTTTTAATGTGGCCATTCATGCCTAATAGCGGAGAAAGATCTGAGGCACAGCAGTTCAACAGAAAGCCCTTTCAGTGAAGGAGAAATTGCCTTGAAATGTGTAAGATGAGACGGAGCTAAAAAATTAATTTCTTATATTCTACTGCAATTCACCAATCTTAACTAACAGCACAAATCACAATGCAAAAAGAAGTTGGCAGAAGAGTTTGACACTGCCCTTTGCTTGCTTTTTTTAATGATTCATCACAGGACTGCTGTTGGATCTCTGTGTTCATTGCTAATGGTGGAGTGCTTCCCAAACAGTACAGACCCTAGCACTGCTTCAGTCCTGCAGTGGAGTAAGTCATGGACAAGCACCAGTGTTTTTTGCTCTGATTTCACTGGGAAGGAAAGGGAACCTCTGTGATGACAGAGGACCAGGACAGCTGGATGCACTGCAGAACAAATCTGTAGAACAGCTTAGATGTAGTTTGTACACCCAGAATCCAGGGGTTTAGTACATCTCCCTTGCCCTCTCAACACCCACAGCCTTTTCCATGCTACCATGCTGGTTTTCAGCATGATTAAGTCAGGTGGTTATCAGTTCAAAAGATAAACTTCTCATTTCCCAAAACTGGGAACGGAATATGTGATTCTTGATCCTTAACATGGAGGATGCTGCTTCTCCTGTGTTGCAGATCACGTGCCTGCATGTCATGCTTGTAGACTTCTTTTAAACAGATTTTGTTTTGACAGTTATTCATCTTTTAACTATGGAGTCAATAATTGGAAAATACACTGAATAGTGATGTACACATAACATGTATTTCTATGTATTTCATGTCTGTTCCTACTCATAGTCTACAGAGAATATGTCTGTAACTGGTCAGCTACAGTAGTTCTAAGTCTACAGCAAACACATTGCAAAGGCTTATGACTTGAGCTGTGTGGTCAGTGATGCCGTCCCCACAGCTCACAAAGGTCGTGGCTACCAAACTTGCGGCTCTGCCTTAGCTATACCTGGGAAGAACGATTCACATTTACAGCATCTAAATGGAGGGGAAGAACAGCAGGTATGTTTGATGGGTCATCCTGCACCAGGAGCCTTTCCTGTCTACATCAAATTGCAAGAGCAGCCAGGGGAGTCTACAGAATGTTTTGGGAAGTGAGTGGTGGAAGTACCTTTCAGCTGACAGGCTGCAACATCACTTCTAATGTATATTACTCCGGGTATGCCTGTTTTCAGTAGCTTTGAACAGGGTGAAATGCTGTCAAGTAAAGAACCTATGGTTCATTTGACATGTTCCTGCTTTTTTGCTCTCTTCACCAGGGTCTGTTGGACCAAGAGAAGTTTCAGCAACTTGGTTTCTGTTTTACTGACACTTTAAATATGCAGTTTCCTGTCAGAACTGGGATACTTCTTCACTGTGGCACACCAGAATTGCAATTAAAAAAAACCAAACCAACCAACCAAACACACACACAAAAAAAACAAACCAAAAAACCAACAAACAACCAACCAAAAAACCCACAATGTAAAAAGGGGGTAAAAAGACTGTACTGTTGGTGACCTTTGGTGAAGCAGATTATTTATGCAAATGCATGGAATGTAGGATAGATAAAAGTTACTGCTTTGATAATATAAAAAGTACATGACATCTCATGAAATGTTTGTGTAACATTAAAGATGGGGTGTAAACTTCTTTTCTCTACCTGTTGGATATAGCTAATAAAGACTGTAGTAGACTGCCTACAATGCCAGCTGTAACAATATGAAGACAGGTAAGAATGCAAAGCAACTTATAACACTATGGTGATGTTACTGATCACTTCTGCTCCTTTCCTGTATTGCATGAGAACTTTGACCTCTGGTTTTCAGTACCGATACTAAGGTAACTAAAAGTGAAAAGTGTTGAAAAAACTGAAAAGTGTTATGTGACCTGTGGTGTGTGGTTGCACATGCCATAGAATTATGAATTTTTCTAAAAGAAGCAAGTATTGCTGGAGATGGCAGATGACTAGAGCTGATGACTGAGATGACCACAGATCTGTTTTGGGATTCCTGGCTAAGTCCAAAGGCCTCTATACTAACCTAAAATTTCAGTCTTGAATGAGAATGCTTAGCTTTAACTATTTTTGGTATCACTTACACTTTGCTGTTAGTGAAATATTTCTGTGATTTAACTATCACGGGTAGGGGGCACTCTCTACCTAGAATTGGAGGGCCAGAATCTAGACCAGTTTGAAAGTTTTGATGTATCAGTTTCTCGGGGTCAGCCTTCCTAGAGTATGTAAACAGAGAATCCCTCTGTGCCATTTTAAAGGAGCAGCAAAAAATGAAGGCAAGGCTGCTGGCAATTTCATACTGTAGCACTTCTTACCAAGTACTGGTTGCCCACCATCATATTTAGGCGGTTGCCACTGCACAGTACAGTAATCTTCTCCAATGTTACTGATTTTGGGAGCTTCTGGAGGGTCAGGAACATCTGAAGAAAGTGTGCAAATCAGTGAGAGTTGTGACTGTTTCAATTCCTCTATACAAGTCCATTAAACATTTTTCTTCAATGTTTTTTCCATATGGTATTGATACAACTTTGATAACAATAGTAGGTACAGTCTGTATTATCTTAGTCTAAAGTCAGCCTTGCTCTTTGATGCTTCTATGTTAGGTTAGTTTTCCTTTAAATACCACCAATTATTCAGCTCTTGTTCTTCATGGAAATAATCAATGTCTTGCAAAAATGTAAGGTTACAAAGTAATTCTGTTCTGTAAGTGGCAGCTTATTCCAGGGTGTCCTATTTTCTCTATAATAAACTTTATATGGAATGCAATGGCTGCATGTCTCACATATTTTTGTTATTTTGGATATATTTGTAGTAAAATATCCTGATTTAGGATTTATAAAAGTTGAAAATAGACTTAGAATTCACTGCTTGAGTGAATCCTAAATTTTAATTTTAATAGGTGAAAGTAATTTTCTCTTTTTTTCTAAGTTTGCTTATAATCTGACATTTCATCATCCCTGGCAGTGTATAAAGAAGTCAAATACTATGAAAATTTTTTTTAAAATTACTGACTCAAAAGAATTCCATTAGCCACTTACTAATTATAAAATTTGATTAAATACATAAACCACAATGAGTTTTTCTTATCTCAGAGAATCATGAAGCATATACTTCAGAAGAGAATGCCATCTATAATGACAATATCACCTGAAACTGGAAATAAATAAAAAGGAAATACATGGATTCCTACTGGGAGTTGTCCTCTTACCTTTTCACACAGAAGGCAACTACCTGTGAAAAATACTTCTGCCAAATTTTGTGGTTGATAGTACACCTGCCTTTATGATCCTTTTCTGTTTTTCTAAACCTAAAGTCAGAACTTGCCTTAGTTTGAGAGAAGGGAGAGTTTCAGTGACCTCAAGGTGCTTTCATGCTCTGGTTGTTTCCTTCCTTCACTTACCAATAACTTTGACTGTGATATCAGCCTTATCTTCTCCCACTGGATTTTTAACTGTAACTCTGTATACTCCCTCATCCTCTTTTTCTGCTCCTTCAATGATGAAGACACAGTGGTCTTCATGCTTCTCCACACGCACTCTGCCTTCAGATTCAAACAGAAGCTGTGGGCAGTGAAAGTAACAGATAAAGTCATTCGAAGTTATGCCAGGGACAGCCTGATGAGCCTGTATTCAAGTTGGTGAAAAGCTAAAATCATTGAATATTGTGAAAATTATTGAAAAGCAGTCAGATTATTCAAGGTCTATCTGTATGTAGAAGAGAGAAAATATACACTAAGTGGCTCACACAAGTAACACTTGGGAAAATTGGTTCTAAAAGTCTGCAGGTTGTTAACTGGGTATGTAAAACTAGCAGTGAATATTAAATTTCAAAGAAGTTGCTAAGTATTTCCACAAATTCCTACTTTGGATAGCTGCTGGTATCAATGTAAGAGTTTCATGGGTAATAGTTGGATACTGTGTAAACTTAAGAAGGTTTGAAAATTCAAATGCTTGGGCAAACATTCCTCATCAACAGTGTCTACATTTGGCATGACATGACATGGATTTGAACAATTTCCCCTCTAAAAAAATTTACCTAGTTTCTTATAACTCTTAATGGCATCACTGTGATTTCTGTCACTGAGTGTCATATGGGCTTTCTATTCTTCTCTGAGCTGAGGTCTCAACATAATGACCACAACTTTGCTGTACATTTATAACACTTTCTTCCTTGCATCCACACATCTTTAGACTTAGAACAGGAAAAATTATAAAGCATGTGCCTGAACAGTGAATAGTACAGCAGAATCTTAACCCTGAGAAAGGTTTATTGTTGCATAAAAAATGTAAAGTATTTTTTACTGTATTCAAATAAGTTATTTATGACAAAAACTTGTTGGAAAATTAATCCTCTTTCACTGTTTTATCCACCCGCTTGACCCACTGTCATCTTTCGCTGTGTTCTCTAAGATCTTGTCCTATTTTTTCTCTAGTTATTATTGAAGCTTACAGGTGTGTGTGGGAGGAATCAATATTCACAAATATATTTAAGTGTTGAGATAACTGCTTTGATTCCTTGAAATCCAGCCCCCAGGTAATGGTGATTAGAAGGATTTCCTCAACCAGCATCCTAGTCTAAAATTACTCACCACTTGTGCCCATTCAAACTGTTTGGTAATTTCCATTGTGAGGCATGCATGGTGTTGGGTCTGATGTGCTCTTTGCTTCACCGGTTTTAATATCTACTGATAATATGCCCTTTTACCTGATAAACACTAAATGTATTTGTGTGTCTGCATAAATAATAAGGATCTTACCTTACTATCAGTACTTAAATCACTGCCATTTTCTGAGGGAGCGATGGAATCATCATGGCTTTGAACAAGGTCGCTTTTCTAGGTAAGAAAGAAACCACAAAATCAAGGAAGTCTTTCTGAGCAGAGCAGTACAGCCACTTCTGCAAGACAGAGGAGAAGAGTCCATAGGTTTGTTAGGGGGAGTGAATATGGAGGTGTCAGAAAAGCATTGAGCAAGGTGAGGCAGCAAGCAGATGTGGGAAGGAAATCAACTGATATAAAAGTAAAAACCAGAAATAGAAATAGATCTATCCAACTGCAGTGAATTAAGGGAAGGGTGAGTCAGCAAAAACATTTTTTTCAGCTTAAAAGAGATGCATGACATTCCTGAAGTAGAATTGTAACTGGTTGTGAATCTGTCTGTGCCCTGTGGTACTAGTTACTCATCTTGTGTAAGTACAAAAATAAGGATTACTTCTTGCTCTAACAATGGGCTAGTAAGTTGATATGTGTTCTAACAGTCAGATATATAGTCAGGTTTGTAACACATCAAACAATGTATTCTGAAGTCATGCTACTATATGTTTGGGATTTCATTTCTAAGTATGTTACACATCCTTCAAATCAAGACTTTCTTCTTTTACTCGTATGTTGAGACCTCATGCTTTAAAAATAACACTTTATAGGAGCTGTAGGATACCAAATCATCACTGTATCCGAGGTACTTTTGTATCATAGTCAATACACTTGTTCCCAAAAGAGAGACAAATGGCTTTTTAATTTGATTCCATACAAATTCTGCATTGCAGAGAAAAAGTCCTAAGTGTTATTAAATATGCTAAGCCGAACAAAGAATGCAGCAGAATCATGAAGTGAGATTGGGGAAATTAATGTAATTGGCAATATTCTATTGATATCTAAACCTATGGGAAGTGTAATAATGTTGTAGAATATATATGCAAAGTATTTCTGTGTTCTGTGCTAGTTACAGCTCAAGAGCCCACAGATGGTGGTGGTGGTGGGGGGTGTTTTGAGACAGCCAGAAAGGAAGCTCATTTTACATTTTGTGTCTAGCTTCTAAAATCTTTCTTTGATGTTCTGTAATTGCTTCAATAAGGCAAATAGCATGTGTCCTCTATTTTCATTATACCAAATACAGTTTTACTCCAGGGGTCTGCTAAGAAAACATTTAGTTCAGACTGTAGAATTCTTAGAAAAGAAGCTGTTATCTCTAGAACATGTCCATCCTATCAGGTGAAGGTGATGGGGATGACTAATCGTTTTTCTTTCTCTGAGGTAGGAAGATTATAAAGGTGTATGGAATCCTACTCTCTTCATATATATATGTCTACTCCTATATACTCAGCACCTTCTTTTGGAATAGAAAAGCAGGGGCTGTTGAGAAAAAGAGCAGTTTAGGATAACTATCACAAAACCAGGAAACAGCTGTATTGCAGGTATTATAATTTTCTCAAGGTTAAAAAAAAAAGGCAAGTAATTTCATTTTCATTTTAATTTTAACTAAGAATTGTAAGTCAAAGTAAGATCTGAGAAATAAATTTTCTGTTGTGGTGACTTACTTGCCTCATACACTGTGTCAGCTTACACATTACCTTGCTTACTTTCTGCCAGATGACAGTGGGTGTTGGGTCTCCTGATATGGGAACATCCACTCTCAGTTTGTTCCCAGCCACCACAATAATAGTGTCAGGGGATTGGCCCAGACAGTCAAGGTGGATTTTAGGAGGTTCTACAGCAAAAGCAGAGAAAATAATTTTTAAATATAATTTGAGTGTTCTATATGGAAAAAAAGAGGTGAATGTTCATACATTAAATAAAAAATTTAAACACGCTGCTTCCTTTGCTATTGAAAACATGTTTACTTGCATGTAAATAATGACTGCTGTTCTTACCTTCTCTTGGTACAAAATCAATCTTGACCTCTGTGGAGGAAAGAAAAAAGGCAGGGGGAAAGAGTGATAGAAGAAAGATCAGAGAACATAATTCACATAGCATCTGCACCCACAAAGTAATTTTAAAACTATTCATCATTAAAACCTCATAAGGCATATACATCAACAGATTAATGCAATACACTGGAAAACAGCAATAACACAAAAATGAAGGGAAAAGCAGTGTCTCTATATTGTATAACTGTGATTAATGCTATCATTTTAACCCCTCTGGAATTCCCATTGCATATTCTAAGATAACTTACCCAAAAACTGAAGTTTGGCAGAAAGGTTGTAAGCAAATCCCTGAGGGATGAAGGAATAATCAGCCTCGTCATCTGGTGTTACGTCCTCAATAGTTAGCTTATGGATTCTGGAAATGCCAACAAATATATTCCACTTCCTTACCTTACCTCTTCAGGAGAAACAGGGCTATCTCAAGAGACAAGGTTCAGGCTACACAATATTAACATTTAGAATACTGTTTAATTAACATTAAGAATTAACATTAGAATATTGTTTCTTCTCCCCTTTCCCTAACATCAAGTCAATAGACTGCTCTACTTTCAGTATTCAAGCAAATCCTTATCAGCACGTTGTCTATGAATGGATTTTTCTTCTCAAAGCAGATGCATAGTCTAGTCTGAATAGAGGAAGCAGTTTCTCTGCTTTACTCCAGTCTGTCACCATTACAAGCTCACTGGTTTCATTTGACCAGATTGTGACTAGAATAAAGCCTGGGAAAACAAGATTAAAAAATTGATGCTCTATCTCAATATTATTGTAAATTCAAAATAATACAGAAATGGAGTACCAAGGAAGACTTTACCTAACATGTAATGCTTATGTATCTTCTGAATCTTTTCAGTTTTCATTTCTGGTACTAGTTAAGAGTTCTAAGACACTTGAGCACAGAATTGCACAACTGTATGTGTTAAAATAAACCCTAATTTCCCGAAGGGATTTATAGGTATGTGCTATCTTAATCTGTTTAAATGCTACTGCTAATTTTAAAGTTATCAACAATGTGTTTTCTAGATTGTTTGAATACCAAGAAAACATGAAATCCTGATGAAAATGGAGAATTAATTCTGCTGATATGCCACTGATGCCATACATGCAAAACACACCAACAAAGAAAGACTACACACGTACCAAAGCTGGTCTGTGACTGTATGTCAATTGCATGTGAGAAGGTTTTTAACTTTTTTCCTTTTAGCTGGACTCAGGACAAAGTGTAGTTTTATATTCCTGTCCCCTGAGATAATAGTTTCTGTGGATTGTAATGTAATAACCACACCTTTACTGCTTTCTGAAAGGAGACTAACCTGCCAATATGGGAGATCTTTATCCTTTCATCTGGGACCACCTCCTTTCCATTTTTCAACCAGATTCCTTTCACATTTTCATCAGAAACTTCACACTTGAAGACTGCCTGGTCACGTGCCTTCACTGTCAGATCCGCAATGCTCTGATAAACTTCCAGCTTTTTCTCTGGAATTTTTAGAATAATTGATACACACGTCAACAACTCAAAATAGCTCTGGAAGTAAAGAGTTGGTGTGGATTTACTGGCTAGGGCTGAGCAAGCTGTTTGTGGAAGAGTGAAATATAAAAGGAAATCCACAGCATGCAGAACTTCAACAGGACAGACAGCTAAGCATCTATTATTACCAGGGCATCTATTACACCCAGCACACAGGTCCAAGGTCTCCTTGAGGCCTTTATTATCAAACCTTATGCCCCTTATTAAGTTATCTCTTTCCCTGGCATGAGGGGATTGTGCTACCTCTATGGACTATTCTGGAGACGGTTATCTTCAGCCTGTTTTCATTTTTCAGCTTCTCTGGTCCTGTAATATTACCTATGCCTACCTTGTACAATTAGTTCAGCGACTGATACCCCACCATTGGTCTTCACAGTGTAGTGTCCACTATCCTCCTTGGTTGACTCATTAATAATTAGATACTGTTTTTTTCCATCTTTCTTGAATCGGTATTTGAATGTTTCTTCCCTCGTTAGCTCAATTCCGTCCTTTTCCCTGCAATGCCAAATTGTGTTGAGTCATTTTTCTGTGGTTGGGAGTGTGAAAGTCAGCTTAATGTTGCTAAAGATTGGAAGTCACAAGATAAATCCAATCTCTGCAGCATTTCAAGTTAGCAAAAAAAAATAGACAAGTTGCACAAACGTTAGTGGAACCTAAAACCAGAATGCTTCTCACTTGACCACTAATTTTCACAAGGTATTTGACTTCTGCTTCAAGAGGATCCAGACAAAGGAGACAGGAGGGGCACAACCATCAGTTATAGCCCCGTGCAAAAGACAAGCTGGGCTTGGGAAACATCAGTTTAATTTGAACACCACCAATTTACCAATTTAATTGATTCAGAGTAGGGTCATGAGAAATAAAACCTAAATCTTTACACACCTTGCACCCACCCCTCCCTTCTTCCTGGGCTTAACTTCACTGCTGATTTTCTTTAACCCCCACCTGCAGCACAGGGGGACTGTGAATGGGGGGTGTCACCAGGTCATAAACCTTGTCTTAGCTGTTCCTTCCTCCTCAGGAGCAGGACCCCTCACACTCCTCCCTGCTCTACCGTGGAGTCACAGGTCCCTTCCACGAGAGACAATCCTCCATGAACTCCTCTGAGGCGACTCCTTCACAAGGGTTACAGCTCTTCAAGAAAGAAGTTCCCCTTCCCAGTGACGACCAGCGCTCGCTCCTCTCAGAGTCCCTTCAAGTCAGGGCCGCCCTCAGAGTCGCGACTCCCCCCTCGGAATCGCGACCTCCTTCGGTGGCAGCCACCTGCACGGGCGCGGGGTCCTCCCCGGACCGAAGGGGAATGGCTGCCCCGGGCTCCCTCCTCACAGACCTCACCACGTCGTCCTATCTCCCGTGCTCTCCTCTCCAAAACAAAAGAACCGCCAAAACAAAAGAACCCACCCATCAGGTTTTTCCCCTCTGGAGCAGGTTATCGCAGAGATTGGCGCGGCCTCGGCCAGCGGCAGAGCTGCCTGGAGCCAGGGGGGAGGTTCTCGAAGCTTCTGGCAGAAGCCCACCAGCGGCCCCCTCCCCGCTGCCGATACCCGGCCGGGCACAAGCCTGGCCTGGAAGAAGCACGGAGCCCACACGGCAACGCACCATCTTCAACAGCTTCCGTGAGGTAAACGGGGTGTGCCGGGGAACCATTTCAAAGTCTCAACTCTCTTGATGTGAATTATAATTGTTGTAAATTCATGGTTTGTGGACAGCAGTAAAAGAAGGCAATTTTAGGGTGGAATTAAATGAAGCTATTTGTGCAATTTCATAACCCTTTCCATTCAAGGATGCCACATATCTAAGATGTTACTAAATTAAGCTTCACCATCGAGCCTGGGAGGAAATTTCATTATTGTAATTTCCAATCATCGTGAAGGGAAACGAGCAGAGAAGATTCGTGCTGCTTAGGCAAGGTCACACAAAAATACATAAAAGGCTTTCTAAAGATTTCCCGTTCCTAATCCTAAACACCATAAACAGGCTACAAGAAAATAACTTGGGAGTTTCCTCAAATGACTCCTTCTGTAGCATTTTGTATTTATCATTATTATTTGACTGTATGTATATTATGTTAACTGACGTTTCTAAATGAAAAAGTTTTTGAGACTTCTTAATTTACATAATGAATTCTCCAAGCCCTAATCAGGTGGCCATGCCTGAGAGTCTGTAAGCTTTATTTCTGTCCTGTGAAAGTCAGATGATGGCTTTTGTTCATGTGCTTGTGATTTCATAACCCAGGCTTAAAGGGTGTGAGAGCTGGAACAGGTGCCCTGAGTTAGTGCCTGTTGCTTGGCTTGAATTGTTGAGCATTTCCCTAATGAACCATAAAACTGTAACTCTTTCTCCATATTGTATTTCATGTTTTCCCTGGACACTTCTCTCCATTGTCCAAGATGGTCCCTTTGTTGCCAGAAAGCATTGTCTGAGTCTCGCATAATAAAACTAGCAAAGTGCAGTGCCAATGTCTAACTGCTCAGTTTTCTGTTACTATGATTTCAAGAGTTTCTCTGACCACTTGCTGCATTTCAGGCCAAGACAGCTGCAGATTTGTCCTTGTCACATCAATTGCTCATCCCACAGACAGCAGCTCTGCACAATGTATGGGAGTTGTTCAAAGGCAAGAGGATCACACTGTGGCAGCTGCACTGATCTGAAGGGGACAGATCTGGTTGTCCCCATCTCTTGTGACCAGGCATCTGTAAGCAGTTCCTGAACAAGTGTGTGTGTGCCTGTGTGTGTGGCTTTGATAGTGCAATGCGTACACCATACTAGCTCTTGGGCTTTATTTAAATTCTCAGTTCCTTCCCTTGGGAGAGCAGATGAGTGGTTGGCACTTTCCAGGAATGTAATGGGCATTGTGGGAACAGTTGATAACCATCTGCCTGAAGCTGTTAACAAGCAAAAGAGAATTTCATCTGGTAGGGAAATGAAGTGAGAACAGTGTGCCTAAGACCTGGTATGTGAGCACTGCCTGCTGTGCCTGCCCAAGTAGCATGAATCTTCCAGCTTCTGCTCCGCTGGAACGCCTGACAAAATGGACTCTATAGTCTAAATGTTTGTCATCTTAATCCTGCTCATTGCACATGCATAATGACCAGCTTTGTAGGATCACCACAGAAGATACGTTAAAATAAGTCAATGACCTCCTCTCGCCATCTCAAGAGACACTGACATTTTATGTAAGAAAAAATACCTTTAAAAGTATTCTCACTGCAGTTGAGAAGACCAGAAAATTCCATAAAGGATATCAAATGCATCACAATAAAGATTTGATTAGTCTGGGCAATGGTTAGACATTACCATCAAGTGTTTAGAAAACTTCAAAGATAACAGCTCAAAAGAGGCAGTATCATCCTGTAAACACCGAAGAAGAAAAATCTAGAGACACTGTAAAATACCTATACTTAATTTGTTCTCTGCCATACAGAAAGAGGATCAGTCCTTTCCTGAAAAATTATGTAGGATGCTGCCTTCATTTTTATTCCACAATTCTTGTCCACAAACACCAGTCCTAGAATGGCCCACAGGGGGACATGTTTTTGTGTTGTTTGTGTGGTTCTTTTTCCCATTTTCTGTTCCCTTACCATTTCACAGTAGCTCCTTCCTCAGACACTTCACACTCAAACTCCACTCTCTCTCCAACCATCACCATCTGGTCCTCCAGTGGACGAGTGATCAGGATTGGAGGTTCTGGAATGAAGAGACTTATTAAAACAATATTCTGAAAGATCGAAGAGCAGAGGTAGGTTTCACCACATTGCACTCCACAGACCCCTGGCCAAATAAGCGGTGGTGTTCTCTGTGTTGGAACTTAAAATTTGCTATGCTGCATCATGGTATTATCAAATCACCTTTTCGGTTTTTTTTCTTCATGACACAGAATACAAACACAGGATTAATCAGTTTTCATATATTTTCTGAAATTCTAAACTGGAGGCATTAGTTTTCTGTACTACTTGATGTAGTTGTAAAGCTTGAGGTACATGTTTATTTTGAGCAGAATCAAATTTTTAAAGTAAGTTTCTAGCTCTGTTGTTGGAAAGATGTAAATCACTTTCCAAATGAGAATTAATGGTACTTGCTACTGCACTATTTTCCTATGCTTTCTTAGTTGCAGCTATGTGGAAATTTTTCTTTCGTTCTACTGTAAGAAAAATACCTACTTCAGTAGGTGTCAGAATTCGTTCATATGTTTGAGAATTTCCTTTCCTACACAAATAACTAATCTGAGAGTAGAGAAGATGATTAATTTGATGTTAAATCTTAGGGGAAATCTCTTTCCTTTTGCTACCATTGCTCACCTTTTACAAATAATTCTGTGAAGCTCTTCTCCTCCCCTACCACACATTCATATGCTGCATCATCGGCCAGAGAGCAGTGGTTTATGGTCAGTATTCTCTTATTCCCAACAGCCTCAAAAATATATCTGAAAAGAGAGTCTAAATGTAATTATCAGAGAGTAATTCTTCTGGACTCAGTCACTGTCTTCCCCTGCATGGCAGAGAAGAAGGTTCCTACTTTTTTTCTGACATCAGTGACATGGTTTAAGACTCAAGCCCTGTATCCCTGTCTCAGTGACAGCAGTAGTGCGTGAAAAACTAGCATAGGAAACTGTGGAAAACTCTTCATACAAGTGTGATATGTACAAACTGGATGGTATTAGATGCTTTTCTAATGTCTAGCCATACAACAAACCTGACCACCATTACAAAAGCCTTGTCATGTCTTCAGCATAAAATCACTGGAAATCAGTTCTACGAACAAGCTACACTAAAGTATATCCCATATGACAAGAAAGTAATTTTGAACCCTGGCTACACACATAAAGATCAGAATATAACCTGAGCACTTACTTGCTAAGTAGGTAGACGTACGTGTCCAGTTCCATGTGTAGATATATAGAGCAGAGGGAAGAAAAAAGAAGTAATGAGAACAGCAAACTGACCCTGAGCCAAAACACTATGTAGATTCTTTCTCAGCTCTGATTTCTTCCTATATTCAGAAAGCCACAGAATCATTTAAGTTGGAAAAGATCTCTTAAGATCATGAAGTCCTACTGTTAATTCCTTTATATCTAAGGAAAGCTAGTTTGTCCATTTTGTCCAAGCTGTAGCCCATTCCTTATCAGCTTTCACATATTCCTACTTTACCTGCCGCTCACTTGGATCTCTTGTCCATTCTTCAGCCATTTCACATCAGCATCAGGATTGGCAACTTCGACCATTAGTTTGATCTTTTGCCCTTTGTCCACTTGGTAAGCTGAATCCAGTTTCTTAAGGAATGCTTATGATGAAGAATAAAACAAACAAATGAACAAACCCACTTATTTTTTATAGTTAACTCCTTTTTTAAACATTCTGTCAGGAAAGTAAATCTTTATTCCCTTTTCCATTCTTTACCATCATAACCTTCCCCACTTATTGCATTCCTGTTTCCATTTTTACCATTTCTCTCTGTTCTTCATCCTGTTCTCTGTTACTCTTTAACATAGGATAAAAAACATATGATACAACTAAATAAGCAAAGTAGAATATTCTTAATCAGATGTGAATATACATTTCAACACATCCTAAGCAGAGTTGCAGGTATGTCTGGCCATGTAGGAAAATGATACTGATCTCAGTACTAATGAATGGCAACTTGCCTTCTCTGTTTCAGACTTGTAAAACAAATTAGTTAAAATTAAGTAATTAATACTTCACAAGACTAGAAAAGGCTCAAGAATGCCAAATATATCATCCTAATGGACTTGGGGGTGCTGGTAGATGAGAAGCTGGACATGAGCAGCCAGGGTGTGCTTGCATCAAAAGAAGTGTGGCCAGCAGATTGAGAGGTGATTCTACCACTCTACTCTGCTCTGGTCAGACCTCACCTGGAATACTGCAGCCAGCTCTGGAGCCCTCAGCACAGGAAGGACATGGACCTGATGGAGCAGGTCCAGAGGAGGCCTCAAGGATGATCAGGGGGCTGGAGCACCTCTCCTAGGAGGAAAGGCTGAGGGAGCTGGGATTGTTCAGCCTGGAGAAGAGAAGGCTCCAGGGAGACCTAATAGCCACCTTCCAGTACCCAAAGGGAGCTTACAAAAAGCCTGGAGAGGGCCTGTTCACAAAGGCCTGGAGTGAGAGGACGAGGGGCAATGGTTTTAAATTAGAAAGGAGTGGATTTAGATGAGAAATAAGGAGGAAGTTCTTTCCCACGAGTGGTGGAGCACTGGAACAGGTTGCCCAGGGAAGTGGTTGAGGCCCCATCCCTGGAGACATTCAAAGTGGGGCTTGACAGAGCTCTGAGCAACCTGTTCTAGTTGAGGATGTCCCTGCTCTCAGCAGGGGGTTGGACTAGATGACCTCTAGAAGTCCCTTCCAACCCACACATTTCTATGATTCTATAATCAGCATTTCACATACAAAGACTGTGTAACAATTGGAATAGGAAACTCCTATTTCTCATGTGCTTGTATCTGGCTGCTGTCTGGCTGCTGTTAATATTTGAACAATTCCCAGAGAAAACTATACAGACACGTATATTTGGAATAAATACAGTTCACCAACCTGTACTTTTTTTCTCTTCCTTCTTTATGCGTTTGAGGCGTTTCAGCATCCCACGCAAATCAGTGATTCCATACTGAAAAGCAATTTTCTCATATTCGGATGGAGGAGCTTTCCTCAGGATTTCCCAGACATCAGCATCAGATTGTGATTCAGATTTTGCTTCACCTCTGCAGAAAGGGATTAGAGTATCAGAATGCCACTGTTGAGAGGATTTAAAAACAGTCATAGGCTTGGCAAGCTACCTATGCAGGCTATGCAAGCTACATGGCTGTGATGAAGCCATTTCTTAATAAAGAATTTACCAGTCTAAATTTTGCTATATTATTACCTGAAATAATGAAATAAAACTGATGACTGGTTTTGTTTCTATTTATATATACAGTGATTAAAATCCAGTTGTTGTCCTGAAGGATTTACTTTCTAATAGCCAAAGCAAATAAATACTAACTTCCCCTTAACAACGTGTAATGGAAACACAAGGAGACTTATTTTCCAGCGACGGTCACACAGAAAACATGTGTCAAAGCTAGGAACTGAACTGATGTCCTGAGAACGCCTTAGAAAGAAAGCTGTTGGTTTAGGTTAATAAGAAACAAGCTCTTTTCTACTCAGGGCATTTTTTCTCTTCACTAAAATGAATTAGAGTTTATGAAAATATTTTGTCATTATTGCAAAGAATGGTTGGCTATAGAAATTTATAAAAAATAAAGACACATGAACTGGTGAGTAGTGGCAAACAAGACGATGTTTACAATGAACTACTTGTTTTATAGTTTAACCAAAGAACTAGTGATTATGGTAGAATTAATGTTTGGTTCAGCAAAACCAATTTAAAACTTGGTTGTCTGACTGTGGGAAAGGCACTCTTTTTCTGATACATTTTCTATTTAAAATAGCCAAAGAAATTGGTGTACCTTACCGATTTACCGAGCGCAAGAAGCTGCTGTACTCCAGAACAATGCAGGGAACCATGTGGAAAAACGTGCAGCATCCCAGTGGGCAAGAAAGGGCATCATGTGTTAAAACAAAAGAGCCATGAATGTCATCTTCACCTTTTGCAGAGCAAGTCTGTGCTTGAGTAGCAGCGAGATGAAGGAGCTCACACAAAAGCTCTGAAAAAGGCTTAAGAAAAATGCTGTTCCCTATTGAAACCAAACTCACCCCCACACTTTGTACAGTTTCACTCTGCAATTTGTATTACAAGATGTTACTTCTGTTTATTCCTAGTTATGGCTGATGGCCTTACAGGGGAACAAACAGCTCTACTTTGCTCTGTTATCATGGAGGTGTTGCTTGTCATAGTTTGAATTTTGGTAAACAGAGAAAGGATGAAAGAAATAACAGTCTATTAAAAATTTCTTTAGGAAAAGGAACTTCCCTGTGGCCGTTGTTTCTGGTATCACCAGGACCAAGCAGATTCCACTGCAGCAGAAGCCATGTTCAGTGGTAAACCCCAACAAGAAGACAAATTATGCAGCAGGTAATAGAGAGAAAAGTGGAGGATTATTTGGCATATTTGGCATAGTTCCATTAGTCTGTGTTAAATATTACTATAAGAAAGCATGACTGTAGCCAGTACAGATAGCAGGAATGAACAAACATTTCTGGTGCTCCTTTTATTGCCTGAAAAGAGCTTGCTTGTAATGAGATTGATGTGTTTATTAAAGTACCACAGTCCAGGTTTGGGATTTTCAGCACCCTTGTAGCTCTTGAACAGAAAGAGAGCAACAGAAGAGGATTTCAGCTCTGCAATTTTGAGCTGAAATGTGGCGTGCAGTATCTTATATTTTTGGAGGGGTTTAGCACTTGCTAAGCCCTCGCTAGCACTCCCTGAATTGATAGGAGTGTCTGAAGTTTGGACTCCTTGTGGTAATTGCGGCCTACTGAGTTTTTGCTTTGTCATAACAGTGCATCAACATCCCCCACAAATTTAATCAGGTTTCCTCTTCTCTAGATACCTGTCTTTTAGTTTGGGGCAGCTACAGATGGTTTGTTGTTTTGCCTAGCAGAAGGCAGGACAATGGATCTGATTTGCCAAACAGACCAAGCTGTTGTTTGTGGTTTTTTTTTTTACATAAGCAGTTCTTGGGTTGGTTGCCCTGGCCATATAAATGAGCACCTTTAAAATGTTTCTAAATATGTAAAAATTGGAATGGATATATAAGCACATCAAGCCAGGAATATATAGTGTTTCCAGTATATGATGAGTTCTTTTTACTGGTGCAATTAATGTTAAGTGCAGCAAAGTGTATCCCAAAAGGAAACGTAAAGTCATAGGAAATAACAAAGACTTAATAGATTCAAATGTTATTATTTTGCCTCAGGCATTGTATAAATATCTGTGGTCTGTCTATTTATATGTTCATCTGTATATACCCTTTTACCTGAAAATTTGCAGGTAGAGTTATTAATGGAGTTTTGAAAAATATTTTTTCTGAGTTATTTTTAAATACATCACGAGAAAAGTTTTCCAATTTGGAAGCAATTCCACAGTCTGGTATATCTCACTATTGAGAAGACTTCCTTAATTTTTGCCATAGCTTTTCCATTAGTCAGTGTCATCCCAGTGTGTTATATCTGGCAATACCATTTTGGTGCATGCAAGCTGAAATATAAGAAATTTCATCAGAAGCAAAGTCTAGTCTCTTCCTTGGAAATATTAATATTGTCTAGTTACAGGTAAAGGCTTCTAAGTTGTATGTAAAATAGTACTAAAAGCTAGTGGTTTGTGTAGTGTTTAACTGAAATCTGAAAAAGAAAAGAAAAAATTTTCTTCTGCTGAGCAGAGTACTGCTTTTCACCATTTTATACTTGTTAAAGCATTCTCTTTGATCCCATAAAGACACGGAGTTTCCACAGCTCGGCTGTACTCTTCCCTGACCAGCAGGAATGAAGCAGTGTGTGAGAAGTCAGATAGCACTTGGGCTCCTGAAGTTTCTGCCACTCTTACGACGTTGGGGATCCTTGTTCAAAGTGATTACCTCATAGGTTAGCTATGCACTTGAGGGCACTCAGATGCAGCTTGGTGAAGCTGCTGTATATGGAATATGCAGCTGATATGTTTTAAACATATATGGAGGGGTTAAAAATAGTTTTGTACATCCCAGAGATGGTGCCTCCCTATCCTGTTACTGTCAACTGATTGTACCCTGTCAGCTGTCACCTCCTTCAAGGTCTCTCTTTACTATCCCATTTAATAGTTCTGTGACAGCTGTTCCCTTCCTCTTCCCAATGACCTCTCCTTGGCCCATGACATCTGTATGTCAACACCAGTTAATTAAATTACAGCGATAGGAGATAAAGTATTAAATGAAGCTCTCTTTATTAAAGTGGCAATGTTCATTACCTCTGGACTGAGGGGCACTTGTAAACTAGGTGGGACAAAGGAGAAGTAGTAAAAGACTAATCTTCAGTTCTGTTTGAATCTGCGTAGCTCTTGAGAGTTCCTCAGCATGAGGTCCTTCTATTCTATTCCATTCCATTCTATTCTATTCTATTCTATTCTATTCTATTCTATTCTATTCTATTCTATTCTATTCTATTCTATCCAAGAATAATTCCATTCCATAATGAGTTTTTATCAGTTCTCGTTAATATAGGAGTGGCCTTCAACCTGCGGTGTGCAAAACATGAAGGATCCACAAATAACTTCTAAAGTGGCTATGAAAACCAGCTAGGATTAGTAAATTTATCAGCATGCTTAAATTAACAGATTTGTAAATCAAGAAAGGTCAAAACCTCTGATAAAACACAGTGAAATTTATAATCTTCTTTTAATGAACTGTGTTTCCAGTCAAACAAATAATGAATAGTTAAATCCACAAATGGAACATTTCTGGAAATACTGGAGACTTTTACTATTTTTTAAAGTTCTATCACTGCCCATAACTAATGATGAAAGCGGAAAGGAAAGGTACTAGGAGACAGGCTCATAGTACTTAGGACTTCATTCCAGCTGGAGTTACTGTATGAAATTGTGAAAATATTTTCATGTTGGCGTACATTTATTTTCCATCTTTAAAAAGAGATCAGAAATTCTTTTTTGCTTCACATTTTCTATTGAAATTAGAAGATGTGTACAACTACTCTTATCTTAGTTTTCAAACCTCTACAGTTTTGATTACTGCCATAATTCAGAAAGCATATTTTCCCTATTTAAGGATTACAAAAAAATTCTAATGCACATTTTGTTTCAGACTTCTTGTGGTTTCATGATGGAACAAGAAACTTTGATGCTGATGTCAGCTGTAGGAAGTTTGATAGGTGTATTTTCTGTTTTATCTAGCTGTCCCCCTTGAGTGTTACTGTAAAGGCAGAATTCACTTCTAGTTGTTGGGGTTTTTTTATTTGACTTTTTTTCCTTTATTGTTTTTTACAGGGCTTTGTATTCCCTTGTTTGTTTTGATGAAATTTGTGTGAGTTAACTTTGAGTGAAACATGAGATGATAATGAGCAATGGAAACTTTCCTTGGAATACAAATAAATTAAATGTTTTTTGGCAGAGAAGCCTGTAGAACTATGGAATAAGTGACTTCAGTAATATGTTCACTTAGCATGTTTAAGGATAGATGGAACAAAACTTCAGTGCACATTTCATAAGCACCAGCAGGCATATTATGCAAATTATTTTTCTGATTCTTATTTCTATGACAATAGGAATTTAAAGCAGTGGGTTATTGAGAAAATCTGTAAATTCAACGACAAATTAAAACTGCTTATAAAAGAAAGTGATGGTGAAAACTGAAGGACATTCAGAGAAATAACATTGGTTTGTACTGAAAGGACCACTCTTCCACTAATTGTTTAAAAGCATTTCTGTCTCAGAAATTGACAGCTGGTAACTTTCTTTCATACTATCTGGTTTTTTTGTCATGCTCTACACATAAGAAAGATGAAGACGCATGCACTATTTCCCACCAGATGGTTCCTATATTCAGTCTGACACATGCATTTATAATAAAATGAAATAGAAATCTTACTCTCTGTAGGCAGCAGTGGAATCCAAAACATCCAAAGATGGTGGTAAAAAGAGAGAAACATAATCAGTCAGGTTATGTTAGATAGAAAACAGATATGGCAAGGAAGGATGAGAATGGGAGACGAAATTCTACCCAAAACAAGTGAAAGTAAAAACAAGTGAAAGTAAAAACAAGAAATAAGAATCAGGAGAGTAAAAAAAATGTATATATTTATACAAGATAGAATAACTTTATATATATATGATAAACATACATATATATATATAGTTCTATAGTGTAATTGTAACATTTAGAGATACGATCTAAAAAGGCTTGTCCTCCCAGCTCTTTGATGTGAAATATTGTGAAAACTTAGGACAGAAGACTCTTGATAAGGCAGCATTATAGAAAGATACTCTAAACTGTTGTTTTGTCTTGTGCTTTTTTAATGAAAAGGGCTGGTGGAAGCATGTAATTACCCTAGTCCCAGACTTTTCTATCTTGGGAAAGATAAAGCTTTTTTTCTTTTTCTTTTTTTTTTTATCTCCAGTATAAACCTAGCAGAAATACAGCAAGTGCTGAGTATTTGGGGAAGTTGCCATAATAACCTGTCACCCCTTTTCCTGTTAGAGCTGCTTTAGAAAAACTACAAGGATTCAGAACTCATGAAAATTTAACTTATTCTATGTTTAGCATTTTCAGAGTTGTTCAACAGAAGCTGGTTACTTTATTTTTCCTGGTCTATGGATTTTTACTCACCTCTTTTTCAGTAGGGCACTAAAATTAAACTCTCCACCTTCTTCATGTCCCTCGGTACTGCATAGTAACAGAAAAACATAGTTAGTTTCAGAAGGAAATGGGAATAGCTTGTGAGACTATATCATTATGTATATATATTTTTTTAGGGAGTAGTAGACTGGTTTAAAATGACTTAGAATGTGCACTGGCATGGAAGGTGACTTAATTAGGCTCTTTATCCATAGTGGTCTTCATATCAGTTTAAGAAATATGTTTAATCAGCTTGTATTTTTCTGTACTGATTGTGGGTAAAGTTGTACAGGGTATTAATTGGGTGGTCATATTGATCTGGAATGTATTCATTTTCATAAAGATGTTGCAGAAGCTTTGCTTTAGAGTCATTAGTGCTTTTGGAAAGCTGTAGTTTCAAGAATGAGGTTATTGTTTACAGTGTGGGGCAGTATTTAACCAACTTTTTTGTGGGACTTACAATGGAAAATCCCCCCCCTTTTTTTTTCCTAGTATTATCCCAGCTTTAATTGTTTCTTAAGGCTCTTTGTGGTTCCAGAATTCATTATACTGAAGAAAGTGTCACATACTTGGTGCTTGGGAGAGTTAAAGGGGGAATTCAGTTATCTGGCTTTGATTCTGAGATGAGGTTCAATATGCAGTTGTTCAGCAAGCATCATAGCAAGCAATGTTGTGAAGAATTAATTCATGAGAACAAGAAGCAACAAGCAGTTTTTTTGATGTGCAACTCTGTCTGTTACATATGGTGAACTCAGATGGCCTGTACAGTGTTATTTTTGGTGTTCTGAATCAAATGTGTTTTAGCTGTGGTTATGAACATTTGAAGTACAGATCTACCCTGAAAACTGCATTAAAAAAAAGCATAAAGTCACTGAAATCACTTCTTTTGGGTTTAATTTCTAAAAAATCACTTTAGGGATTTGATACAGAAGTATTGGGAGTTACGTTGGATTTCATAACTATGGATTATTCAATTTAACAAAAAAAAAATTAAAAGTTCTGCATCCAGACAGGGTTTAGAAAGGTCAAAATGGATTTTTTTCATCTCAGTCAGTCTCCCATCATCAATTTTCATCTTGTTGTCTTGAGAATAAGAATCTGGTGATGCCACTGCACAGCATTCAGATTCTTCCAGCAGCAACATCGTTTTACTTTTTTTTTTTAATATTATTTAATTATTTTTTTACACACAGAAATTATTCTTTTCAGTTGTACAGGTGGTAGTGGTAGCCTATAATGGTGTTGCTGTCAATACGCAGTGCTAGTTGCTTCAGAAAATACCAGTCTGTCTATAGAAGTGTAAACCAGAACATCAGGGAAAACTCAGTACTGTAGAAACAAATATTTTAAAAAGTAAAAAAACCATCTCAACAGATAAACGATGAGCGTTGTTAACAGTGCTCTTGATAACATGGAAGAGAAATGAGTGCTAAACTCGAGCTGCTTGAGAATGCAAGTTAGAATAAGGAACAATTTTGAATCAGTGTCTAATTTTCAATATGTGTGAGAAGACATCTTTTTATTAAGAATGTACCATTTTTACTTTACTGATTACATTCAAGATAGTATGGTAGGGGAAAGGATAATTTTCTGGGTATAATGCTCAAACAGAAAAGTGTCTTTTTGGCCACTTCATTCCCCACTTTCAGAAGATTTTTCATGTTGAAGGCATAAACTGTACATAAAAATCACTAGTATAATTCCAGGTTTGAAAAGGTCTTCTTGTGATCAGAGATATTCAGGAAATCAGAATCTACAGCTGGGAGAATAACCCAGTCACCTTTTTGCTTCCCTGCTGATAGTTAAATCAGATTTTCAGGAATGACCAGCAATCAGTGCTTAGCTTTTTTGAAGAATAAGACCCTAATGAGTGTTTTAATACACACAGAGTTAAATCTCATCTCGGGTTCCTATTTTTGTTATGGTAGAAGACACTGGGACCAAAAGGGAGAGGGAAATTTAATGATACTGGGAGAAAGAGGTGTGCCAGGAAACAACAGATTTTCATATCTGTGTGTGTTGCTACATTTCGGTGAACAGTGGCAATTTTAGTCAGGATGTGCTTAGCAGAGAGGAAAATGTGTGAAATGGGGCAGACATGCATTTAATTTGAAGTTACTTTTTTTCTTCTAACAGTGGTGAGAGGATGCCACTTGCCAAACACATGCCTTTTCTTTAGATGAATCTGCCTCTCGATGAGCCGTTAAACTTTTCATTATTTATACTCAGGTTACTATTTGTTTAATAAATACTATATACTATAAACAGTGATTTATTTGGAATTGAAGCTACAGCTGGATCTGTGGGATTTTTTCTTTTCTTTTTTTTTTTTAGCTAAGCAGAGAGACAGTTCATTGTTAGGCTTGAATTTGTCCACTGATACAGACAGTGGCTACCTGAGAAAGGCTGAAGTCATCCGTCTCCCCCCTCCTGCCAGGCTCCTGAGTGAGGGTATCAAAGACAAAGCTTCAGATTTAATAGTTCAGTTCAAAATTTGGCTTCATTCTTACAAAAGAATCTGAAAATCAGAACAGCCTGAAGCTGCTCACACTGCGCTCTCTCTGAACTGTTTTTGAATTATTTTAATTGTGCTAGCAAGGAGTTGAAGCCCAATTTTTTGGGCTTTGAGTTGAAGCTCAATTTCACTTCAGTGAAATAACACAATGCAGCTATGTACTGAATGTCCTCAATTTAATAGGCATCATGGTGAGGCTGCTCAGCTACCTGTAGGTGGATTTCAACATAGATAAGTTCTGCAAGCCTTTTCTATTTCTTTGTCATGCAATGTTTAAAAAAAAAAAAAAAAAGTCTCATATAAAAATGATATTTATAGGGAAAAACTCAAGGAGTTGCCAACAGATGATTTGTGTCCTATGTTAGAGAAACAGGTATCTGTTGGAATATCCTTGGTCTACTGACTTTGCAAAAATATTTAAAAAGTAAAATGGAATCTGAATTGCACAAAGGGAGAAGTCTCAACAGTGAAAAAAACCCCATTATTAATGCCTAAACAGAAAAAAGCAACAGTTTTGGATATTTTACTAATAGAAAGGAACAATATTCCATTATGTCACATATCAATTCAGATAGTGTTACAGATGTAGGGAGAAAAGCCTTTTCAACACCAGTACAATATCTTGCAGTCTTTCATGTCTAAGACCTATATATATCTGAGTTCTTACACAGACACAGTATCGTTGCCTTCATTCAATTAAGATGATTATGGAACATGAAAACAAACACAATCAAAGCACTTGTATAAATGTTAGCAGTGATTTGCTGCTTACAGAGTTGACATCAAACTCCACTTCTTTCTTTAGCAAGTGTTTGTATTAAGGTACATGTGGTTCCTCAAGCCAGACCAAATCAAGACCAGGCACTACTCAGAATCTTTTCCTTCTCCATTGGTCTACATTTGGAGTGCTCTTTACAGGTCTGGAAAAAAGTGCTGAACTTGGTAGAATTATACTCGTTACCATTTGCATAGTTGAAGACAAAGTGTGATTGTTATGCTAGTACAAAGTCCAAGCTCTCTTTGGTGATTTCTGGGAGTTATATAGTATTTTAATAGAAATATTTTCTTAATAGACATCCCAGTCTCTGTGCTTGTTTGTACAACTGCTTTGCTTTTAATTAGTTTTGTCTAGGAAAGTAACAAATTCTGCATGGAAGTATAATCTGATCTAGTTTCCACTAGGTTTCCGCTGTACATACTCACGTGCGTCGGAAGGCAGAGCGAATGTCAAAGTCTGCAGTTATTGGTGCTTCTGATGTGACAAAAAGTGATGAAAAAGAATGGGAAAGCAAGTCAAAATGATGCAAAAATACAGTGCTCTTTCTAAAGTTTTCCTATGCAGACTTTTTTATTTTTCTAAAGTTTTCGTATTGCAAATTCTTTCAATATGTAATTGATCACATTGAAGCATCATCTTTAAACATGTAGCCTTCACTAATTGGCTTTCAACACCCCATGTTTTCTGTATAACAGAATTCTGTCTCATGCTTCATAACCTGCAGCATGATGAACTGTTTTGTCTCTTGTTTGTCATTTCTCCTGCTGGTAAATTTTAGTTTCAATAGTGGCTTTACAGGGTATTTAAACCCTAGTGAGAAAACCACTTGATATCAACTGAACATTATTATTAATAATAAACTGTAATCCATCCTCTGAAAGCAAAGGTGAATTCATGGAAATAAGTACAGAAACTCCATCAAGGATGTTGCATAGAGAACTTTATTACTCTGTTCTAAGCTTCTGTTGGTATGGATAGACCGCTACTACTGGGAGAAAAGCTGTTCTCAGACACAGCCTCTGAAGAGTCCAACAGCCAAACAGTGAAATTTCAGAAATGAGCACTGCTGACTGAGTAACTTCAATAAACTTTTGTCCTTGCATGTTGGGCTTGTTGGTTGCTGGATGCATATTAATGTTACAGTCCCTTTGACAGAACCACTGAAATGGGAAATTGTCCAAACATTCAGCTTTTTCAGGTGGTCTATGCTTAAACTGTTCAACCTAAACTCTTCCACCCTAGGGGGAAATGGATGTTAAAATGTACGTCCTTTTCCATTGCTGACAAGCTTTCCAGTACAGCTGTTGTGAGGGTGGCACCATGTATTATGTAAAATGAATCTTAAACCAATTCTAGATCAGAAGGTGCTTCTGCATGACTTTAACTTATCAGGAAGGAAGGAATTGATAATAGTGTCACATATATAAGTCTTTCCATTTTTATCCAATTTTAGCACTGAACTTTTGCCCAGTTAAGAACAGACCTCTCTTTTATCCTTGTAGAATTAAATATATAACAGAACGGATTTGAAATCGGAATAAAGTCAGAGCAAAGTTGGGCTGATCTGCATCTTTCTGCATGCTTTCTTGAAGAGCATTGCATTCCTGACTTGAATGACATCCAAGTCTTAGTTCTTATATTCTGTATCTCTGCCAGTCCATCCCAATCCTCATCTGTGGGCCTCTGTAAATGTACCTGTAGCTATTCAAAGCTATGCTTCAGTTTTGTGCTGATCTAGTAGTCACTAGATACCAGAGAGACGTGGGTGGGTAAACAGGAAAGAAAAGAAAAATATAAAAGGAAGAAATAAGGTGTCAGGAGTTCATCTTACCATTGACTGTCAGGTTGAAATTAGAACTATCAAACTTGTCCTTGGTAGACACCTCACATCTGTACCCTCCTGCAAAAGTCATATTTGCTTCTATTATTTCCATTTCAAAGATGTACACCTAGAACAGACACAACACCAGTGATACAAATCGTAAGTTAGAAAATGAAATGGTGAAAGAGGGAGAGAGACAGAGAGAATAAAGCATAATAAGGCTTGGAAAGAAATAGATGGGATGAAATAGGCCTCTGTGTCCTTTTAGAATTAAGAACCTCCCAAGCATGTAACTCGTTGCTGTCATAAAAATTACATGTACCCTCTCCCAGATCAGTAGGAACAGCTGAAGAGTACAGGTCTGCCAGAGGATACAGTGTTACACTACCAGACTGTATTGATGTGTGCAGTCATCACATATACTAATTGCACATACACTGGAAACAGGAACAAAGCTTTCTTTAACCAATTACAGCCTCTACCCAGAATGTAGACAGTACAGTTAAAATGCAGCCAAAAGGAGTGGCTAATGGGAGCAGGTCTGTTCTGTTCCATCCAGGAGAGGGTAGTAGTGTTTCATACACCACACAGGATGAGAAGTCATGGTACAGACTCTCTTGTATTCCTGTTTCTGTATCTTTGAAAACATTTGTGGTAAAAGTGAAACTTACTCAGCTATTTAAAGTAGGCTAGACAACGCAAGAGAACAGTAAGTTCCAACACTAATAGCTGAGTGCTTGATCTATTAAAACCAAGATAGACTAAGATGTCTGATCTATTGTTTTCTCTTAAATATAGCAAGTACCTATTACTTGAGAGGATGACAGAGGAGTCTTACAGTAGATAGCACAAAACCATTCCCCTAGTCCTTCAGACATACTCTCATTTCATCATAGATATGGTATGCAGGAGCCTGTATATAGTGCTTTTCTCTTGTGTGCATGGTCAAACCATAGATTTACATGATTGTGTGTAGCTTTGGGTACCTTAGTATCAAAACATTCCAGTATTAGCTTATATTTTCCTCAGAGTAAAGAGTAATATCTGGAAGACTGAGAACCTTACTCTGCCAATTGTACCTTGTTATTTCGATCGTAATTGTCATGTAGGTGGAGATGTTTCCCCACTTTGCTTCCCAGGTCCATCCACTTTCCTTTGAACCATTTCACTGATGGTTTCTTCAGCAGGCTCTCACCTGCCACTTTGGCAGTGAATGTGATGTTTCCACCTTGCAAAGGAATTACGTTAAAATAAGATGTTTAATCTGTTATATGACTGCTGTAATCCCACACTTAGCTAAATAGTCAAGCAACAGGTACAGTTTACAAACATTACTTGACTCACATTTTGTACTCACCAACAGTTACTTCTCCATCCTGGGGTCGTGTCACAAAGAGCCCAATAGGGTCCAGAGGCTCCTCTGGTTGCGTCCCAGGAGATGCAACTGAAATAAACATCTGAATTACTAGTTAGAACTTTCTGCTTCAGCTTCTGGTTATAGCCTATCCAGTGAGTTTGTTGAGTAATTTCAAAGTATTGCTATTTCTCTATTTTTCACTGTTTCTTCTGTCTCTGAGATTCCTTATTTATTGTCTGTCTTTCATCACTAGTGTTCTTCTCTCAGCTAATCTAAGGATTCCCTGTTCCTGTTCTTCCCTTCTGTTTATGAACCAGACTTGTTAAAAGTGTTAGTTCTCTATTACCTTCTCTGTTCTGGCTGCTTTCTTCTGGTGGAACAGGTGACTTGGAGGCATCTGGGGCTGGAGCAGCTTCAGCAGGAGTGACTGTCTCACTCTTTTCTGGAAATGAATGTAAGCCTTGATTAGAGAAAGTCATGCTTCTACTTCCTTTCTGAAGAAAGTTTGCAAAAGAACAGCTTTTAATATGTGTTAGGAAACAGAGAAATTAGCTGTGGTTTTCTAGAACTTAGAGGATGTGTTGGAAGGTGAAGTGGCCTAGTGAAGCTGGATCATGAGAGTTTTGCTAAGCTTGGAAAGAACTGATGCCTAGATTTTTAAATTCTATAGTCTTGATGTGTAGAAACTTGTCAGCTGATGAAGAGCACTGTCATTTGATGTTAACTTCAGTGGTCTAAATAGAAAAGATAATGAAAAATGATGCAATTATTATTTTGTAAACAGTTTACTTATTAATGAAATTTCGTTTAACTCTGCTATTGGGATATAACATTCCAAATGCTGTTGCTGTGTGTGATTTGGGAAAAGCTCCAGACACTGCTAGAAATCAATATGGAGAAAGTATTTTAAGAATTCATCTATCATTTCTCCCCCTGGCTTATGGAAGTTTATGGCCTCTCAATTAAACCATGACCTCACATACAAATTCAAGCAAATGCATTTGGCACAACGGAGAAGATAGAAATGTATGAAAAGGGAGTAGGAGTGAGCAACTGGGGCAGATGGAGAGAGGTAGAGTTTCTTGAAACATATCAGTTGCTGCAAGATTATTTTTTTTCCAGAGGTAGCAGAGCCACTTCCAAAGGGCCTCTCATACAAGTCCCATATGCAGTTTCCCGGCTATTTCCAGTGTCTTTTCCACCAGAGATTTCTGGCCCTGTTCTGCCATGGGATGACTCATTTGAGTAGCTGCTCTGTCGCAGAGGGGAGTGGCTCTGTCTGGGCAGGTTAGGGGACAGTTTCCTTTTTTTTTTTGATAATGAATAGCTGAAACTATTGTTTTTTGTAAAAATAATAGTGGGTAATCCAGTTACTCTTTAACAATCTAATCTTACTAAACTCTGAAACACAAGACAGTACCTGGGAACGTATAAGCATGAGTCAACACTGCTCTTGGAAAACCTGTGCCTTCTACCCTAAACTGTACTTGTGTCTTGAAAGAAAGCAGTGTGATTTTAAATTGGTATTGTTTTACTATGGAAGTATTCAATTCTGCCACTTCTAATGTTAGAGGGTATCCCATTAGATCTTGTCCAAATAAATTTCAATTCAGTTTTTACTGGAAAGAACTAAGTGTTATTCTAAGCCATGTCAACATAGATGCTCCCATAACTTGGATGTGTAGCTGTTTAGAAAAGGCTTACGTTGAGGCAGCAATATATAATGTATACAGGAAAACTCTCTCTCCTTTGGCATCCTGCTATCTCCATCACCAGTGTGTGCTTCTCAGGGGTGTGTTGCTTTTAGGCAATGTTTACACTTCCAAATTCAGTAATGCTGTTGTTTGTAGGCTGTCTGCCTGGAGCAGACTCTTCCTACAACTATCCTGGAAGACAATGCGGAAGATGTAACTAGTATAATATGTACCTGTTTACTTTCAGGATGAGATAGTCATCAGGATCCTACTTTTGTATGCACTGGCAGCTGTTAAATTGTCCTGGTCCATAGTAGGATTTCCCCTTACTCTCCATAACCTGTCATGCACTCTTTTTGTCTGGTACAGAATGTCTTGTCCCCTGTTAAATATTCACTAGTATCTTTTCAGCTGACCAGATGGTCACACTACCATTAATGTTGCTAGAATTAACAGTGATAGCAAAGCAGAGGAGGTGAAATAAACTGAGTTTAAGGCTTTTCACAAAAAAAAAAAAAAAATTATTAAAATACCAGAAGTGGTAATGGGGACCACTTTGAGGAGAAAAAGGAGATCGGGAAGGTCAAAATATTTCAAATCTTTCAAATTATTTCATCTGTCTTCAGCTTCTTTGGACATTTTTCATGAGAAGATTTCAGCAATTTTGGCTCTTTGTAGTTGTTTCCCAGGAAAAGCCCGGGGAAGTTTTTCCATTTCCCATCTAACTGATCCTTTAATGCATAGAGAGGTAGTAATGATAGGTGATATACAAGTAACATAAAGGTTACTCTTTGTATTCAAGTCTCTCCTTAAAGAATATATTTTTATTAGCAGTGATTTTCAGGCAGTTTTTGGGAACAAACTCCTATAACCATTGCAGCATAACTCGTAAATTTTTTGTCAATTGTTAGAATTTTGTATTTAAATAAAAGAATTGGGCATCTTAGTTTAGGTCAGTCTAGGTTAGACTAGCATGGGTGTGCTTTGCTTTGTAGTAGTTACGTTGGAAAGCTTGACATTCTAAAGATGTATGTTGAGATTTCCTCTGTGATAGCTACCACGTGGACTTCTGCTATCTGGAAACGGGTGTCTCAGCCACAGGAATTGTATTCCTCAGCTTAATATTAATGAAAAGCTTCAAATAATGAGGCAAAACAGATGTATTGCTGGTAGAGAAATCTTAGAGTGTTAAGATAGGCTGATTTCTGTGGGCCTCATTCATGAAATGGGACTGGAAATACTGGTTAAATTAGAATTGCTTTGAAAACACTGTACCTGGTTCCTTGACCTTGAGTTCAAATTTGACCTTGGAACTTCCAGCTATTACAGCATATGTCACATCATCTTCTTTTCCTACATTATTGATCGTCAGTGAATGCTTGTTTCCTTCTGCCTTGATGACATATTTATCACTTTCAGTAATTTCTTTGCCAGCTCGCTGCCACTTCACCTTGATGCCAGCTTTTTCTGTCTCTGCTTCAAACACAGCTGTGCTTCCGGCTGTCACCTCTGTTGTCTTTGGCTTCTTGGTAAATGCAGAAACTGAAAAAAGAGAGAGGGCTCCCTAAAATCTGGTTTGCAATTGTGGCATATCTGGTGTACTCAGCTGTTGTGGCTGCAACAGCTGTCTCCTTTCTCTTCCATCTGCCCATGCAAGATATAAATTACACTGCTTTCCACAGAGAAGGTGTGGAAGTGTCTTTGCATTTACTGAGTTCTGTCTCTGACTGAAATGTCATATCTTCTCCATCATGAGATCAAATGGAATGGATGGTAAACTTGTCTCACTGTCCATCTCCCACTTTCTTTCCACCCGTAGTGAGCTCGTGATTGTTCAGAAGTGAATTACAAGATGGCATGATACGTATTCATACATACCAAGCTCTCTACATTAATTTGCCATGAAGTTTTATTTAGAAATACTGATTCTGTCCTAACAGTTGCTTAATACATTTGTTAAACAGGATCACAGTCTGTTCCTCCAACAGAATTACAGTTCATGCAGTAACCTGTGTCCTAATATACCACAGTGAATTAATGGTTCAGCTTTAGTCCTTCTGTTTGAACAGAAAGGGATGCACATTCCTGTGATGGCCCTTGTAATTTCATCCCAGCTAAAATAGTATCAATTGCTGTTTACACTCAGATGTTTAGTTCAGCATTAAAAGTCAAAGTCCTTGCCTGTGCAGCACTCTACAGCCAGTAGTTTTCTAATTAATTACAAGGTGGATCAAAGCACTTCCTCTATGTGTCAAGAAGCACTTACA
Organism: Megaceryle torquata; assembly: GCA_024611175.1. Lineage (NCBI taxonomy): Eukaryota > Metazoa > Chordata > Aves > Coraciiformes > Cerylidae > Megaceryle > Megaceryle torquata. Next base: position 4,523 of record JANIJG010015246.1, on the reverse strand, counting down.
ATGCTTATAAAGAGAATTAATGAAAGTATTAGTATACTGGGTGAGCAAGTATAAACAGAATTATGGTTTAGTTTATATGTAATCAAAGTAACACAACAGATCAGAATTTGGGACGCAAGCCATGTATCATGATTTTGATCTGTAAGTATCACAGTTTTTCTCAAGATTAGATTTTAATAAGATACCTTTTTTTTTTTTTTTTTAACCCTGATTTATAAATTCAGATTTCTTCAATTTAGATTTTGAATAAAAATTTTTGGTTTATACTCATGTTTTTGGTCTTAATGAAATCTGTTGTGTTTTTGCTAATTGCCATGAGCTATGTTCATGTGTAGAAATACCAGTAATTAACATTCTGATTCATAGCGTGACTGTTTTTTCTGCATCATTGTGTCATCTTTTTATTGACTTATACTTGCATAACCACATTTCTATAAAATATTCGTAATTACAGCACATTTAGTTATATGTGTTACCATTGTGGCAAATTGTCTACGTCCCTCTTACTTGGGCAGCAACAAGAACTCTTCCAGACATCACAAGAGTGGTTATAACTAGCTTTAAACTTTTGATTCTGCTTCATAAAAGTGAAAGGGACATGGCATGGAAATATTTTAAAAGAAATAGTTGATATTAATGTTCTAACAAGTGCTTTAGCATAAATGGTCTAATTGCTAATGCCATGTGTTTATTGCACAAAATCTCTGTTTCTGTAGTATGTCTTCATACTGCATAAATTCATTGACCTCAGTGGAGTTACATCTGTAAAGATTTCATCTGATGGGCATCGGACTTGAGTCATAAAACAGTTCACAATTGTTGTGCTGTTTTGCAAAGGATTCGAAGCTGCTTAAACATCAGTTGTAGTATCAATTACAAATACCTTTAGAATTTAGTATGTATGATATTTTGCCTCCCTTTGTTATATAAAATAAAGAAATTAAGTATTTTTTTTTCTTTCCCCCCCTTATTTTATATATTTGATGATGAAACATCAAATATATAAACATCACTGGAGAACAAGTCATATGAGGAGAGGCTGAGGGAGCTGGGTAAGTTTGGAGAAGAGGAGGCTGAGGTGGGACCTCATTGCCCTCTACAACTACCTGAAGAGAGGTTGTACAGAGGTGGGTGTTGGCCTCTTCTCCTTAGTTACTAATTACAGAACCAGGGGAAATGGTCTGAAGTTGTAGCAAGGGAGGTTTAGATTGGATATTAGGAAGAAATTATTTACAGAGAGAGTGGTAAGGCACTGGAACCGCTTGCCCAGGGAGGCGGTGGAGTCACCATCCCTGGAGGTAGTTAAGAAACGAGTTGACATGGTGCTTCACAACATGCATGCAGGGGACTTGTGTGTTGGATTTTGGTGTTGTTTCCTTTTAGTGGTCAGGTATTTAGGTGTTCTTTATTCTTGTAGGTATGGTTGGACTTGGTGATC